>JAPMOR010048904.1:58259-132473 GCA_026543865.1 Argiope aurantia | reverse complement strand
ACGAATTTTCACATTTCAGTCCCCCCTAAATCCAAAAAAACACATTTTTGGAATTATGTCTGTCTATCTGTTTATGAGCAAGATAACTATAAAACATTTTGGGCCAAATCGTTGCAATTGGTATAAGATCTTAACAGACCAGTTAAAAGAAAATAAAACAAAGTGTAACCTTGTTGTAAATGGGAAATCAAAAATAATAGTTGAAAGTTTAAATTCTACACACTATAAATGTTCAATGTGACCACTTTCTGAAATACGAAAGCTATCGAAACAATGCAAAAACTTATCAAACAATTTTTTCTACATGCCTGGTGGAGGCTTTGAAATAATGCAAATATGGCGATATTAATTTTTTTTTCTGATGTTACAACAAACGGAAAGTGTTTGTTCCCTTCTCCCTGCTACCTTCTGACATTGGTAAAGTTAAGACATGTATGCCTGTAGGCTTTCAAAGTATCGCATGAAAATGTGGAAAGAGTAAAGTGAGCCATATGGAGTGAGTTTTCATATCGCCTTGATATCGTTCGTGTTTTTGGAGATACTTATAATAAGCACTCATACCTGCGTTAAATTTTAAATTTTCGACAGTTATTTATAATTTGTGATGATGAGCAAGGTTATATATACATATATTTTTCTCTTTTAATAGCTGTGCAAAGTTGGGATTTTCATTTATAAACACTCTCTATGGCTAGGACTGGGCGATGATGGAATTTCATCAAGGCGATATATCCTCCAACACGTATCGATATTTTTCGATATATCAGGATATCATTATTTATTTATAGCTATTATAAGTTATGAATAGCATCTCTTAACATATTGACTGATCAGAACGACTCCAAATAAAAGGAAGTTTCAATTTATATAATAAAAATAGTTAGAAAATAATTTTGTTAAAACCCCTTTAATAACATGTGTCAGTGCCAAAGCCATGTCTACATGTTACAATTTATAATATTGCGTTTGAAACAAGTATTTTTATTTATTAGAATCTGGTAGTATTTATAGAAATATTAACAAAAATTCTGTATATTCGACAATAAGAATGAAGAGCAACAAAAATAAGTACTAACTGGTAACCAAAACGAAATCTTAAAAGTAACTTAAATTTTAATATCGATTTATTACATCGCGATTTATTGTGAACTATCATTCATGATCATAATTTCGATATATCGATATTTTTCGAAAACTCGAAAAAAAAAAAATATTTTATAAAAAAAAAAAAAAAAAAAACAATTAATTGAAAATTAGCACAACCCTACTTCTTGCCATGTTTTGCCAAAACTTTTGCTTATGAATTATTGTAGAAGGTGTTAATAATATAGCCGAATCACTAACTGTTTTTTGAATGAAAATCCATTTCTTATTTAACGACAATTAATAACAATTTTTGGGTATCTGGGAATAAAAGCTTCTACATAGTCTTAAAATGCGTATTGTTGAGTAGTGGGCTTTGAAAAGAATCTTAAAATAGAAACTAAATAGTAAATTTCATCTCTAAAGCTAGGCGGAATCGTCAATCGATCGTTCTCAAACATTTAAAGCCAACTTGCAAAAGGCCATTTTCACGTTGTGGCCCTACAGTAAAATATGTCAGTAGTCAGGGTAAATGGGTTTTGTTAACTTCTCTTTCTAATTTATTTGAAAGCTGGGTGGAGCGAAGAAAAATCTCAGCAGTATAACAATCGAATTCGGTCGTTAAATGTTTGGATAGATTCCAGCACTATCATTACGTTCCTGAATTATTTCTTGTAAATTATCAGCCTCGAGCTTTTATTATTATTTTTTATGCCTTTCTTTAACAATGTATATTAGTTAACAATGTATCTTATCATTTTTCCTAACTATTTAGGCTGATATATATATTTTTTACTGAAAAAAAGAAGATAAGTGATTTAAAGCAAACACTTTACCATTAAAAGTTTTTTAAGAAAATTGTTCAAATTGATAAGAAGTTCGAAGGTATCTTATTACACAAAATATAATCACTGAAGTTAATTAATTTTATTTTTTAAACTTATTACCTATCAATGTTAAATTAAAAATTGGTACTCTTTACAACACACTCTTAAAAAAACCTGCTTAATATTTAAATAATTTTAAGCTTGAATTTTTAAACGTTATATACTTCTCAATTGAAAAAAATATTTATAAATTTCAGGTAACTAAGTCTAAATAGCACTGAATGGCCCATAACTTTTTATTATTTAAATATATAAAAAAAAACCTGAGAGTGTCTCCCAATTTTTTTTTAAATATAGAAATATTAATTGGTTGTTGGGCTGTTATTGGCAAGAGCTATTTTCATACCAAACTGTGCCTCTGAAAATATTTGTTCAAATGAAATTTCTAAGGTTTTTCATGTATTTTCTATCTGACGCTTTTATCTCAGTAAATATTAACGTATGCTTGGATGCATTAAAAAATTAGATTGGAAAAATAAAACCTTCAAAAAAATTTCTATTTGATATTCACCTATTGATTCAGCTAAAAAAGAGCTTTGTTGCATCTTAGAGTTTACCATGGCTACTGTTTTTCAACAATCTACTTCAAATATGAGAAACATAAACGGAAACAGTAATTTTCTGCTATTTCTAGAACTTGAAGCTCCACAAATGTGCCATATCTCACTAAATGATGAAGGATCGAATTTTTCCCCAACTGATAAATGAAGAAGAATCATATATATATACATAATTAAATGTGTTATTTCCTTCCTCCTTCTTAAAACATTGGGAAAGCCCGTGAATGCTACGAACGCTCAATATTTATTTTCAGAATCCCACACATGAAAATTGTGTACTTCGCGGTAACAGTACAGAAATCAGTACTTGTGTATTTGTTGCATAGTATTAGACAACAATGATTACAATATACCAGTCTTTGGCATGTGTCTAGTGTTTTTAATGAATCTAGAGTGCAATTTTTGGCAATTAATCGCTAACATGAGATTAATGCACAAGAAATTGAAAATCGAATATGCATTTATCTTTCGTTTGAAGGCAAATTTGATAAATAAAGCTACTGATATAATCACATATCAAATTCCATTTATTTAAATCATTGCGAGTTTAAGTAACAACATTTACATGCATGCAAAAGTGTTGACCTATAAATAATACCCCCCCTTGTATAATTTAATCCCACATTAGATACTGGTCTACAATTTAGATGTTTAATGTGCTTATTAAATTTTAATCTTGCTTTTTGTGACTTCTAATTATTGTGTTTATTTGTTCTCGAACATTCGAACAGGAAGACTTCCCTGTGTATAGATTTCGTTTAAAATATGATAGAAATCTATATATGTGGTGCGATATCCATACACCTTAATTTCAATCGTCCAGATCAAATTGTTTTTTGAGTTATCGTGTTTACAAAAAGACAGAGCGACAGATAATAAAAATCGAACGCAAAACAGGAGGTTTGAAATCGGATATACACCAAATCTAGGCTTCGAATTTTTTCACGTGTAAATATTTTCACTTTATATATTTCGTATACGAAAAAAAAAAAAAAAAAAAAAAAAAGAGCAGCCATATTTTATTTGGTATTTTTGCAAAATATGTACTGATGTTTGTTGAAATGAATTTGATTATCGAAAGGAAAAATCTTATTTCTTTATGAAAGCAGCAAAAACTTTGTTTGCTTTGTGAAGAAACGTTACTTTATATGAATGCAAATTCGTATTCACCAAAATTAACATTTTAATTGCAGATTTAAGAATTCATTATTTTTACGTAAAAGAACAGACAGTTGGTATTGCTATTTTAAATATCTATCGATTATTCGGAATCCACATTTATCAGGTCACGTGATCAATGTAATTAATCAAAAAAGGGGGGAGGAGAGAAAAAAGCTGCCGTTAAGGCAGACAAATAAATAGAAAAATGAAAATTCGTAATTTTAGCGAGAAAATAAATACCAACTTAAGAAAAATCTGCCCAGAATTATTTTTTAAAATGTATTATACTTTACTTTTAGGAAACAAATATCTTTTTACGTTGTCATTAAACTATAAAAAAATTTTGAATTTTATATGCATCCGTTAATATATAAAAATGAAAAAAAAATCTGAAAAAGTTTTCGTTAATAAAATTTATATAGTTCAAAAATTGATTAAAAAACATTATTAAATAATTAAATAATAAATTAAAAATTAAAATAATTGTTAAATAACTATCAATAAACAGGGTTTCAAAACAAATTATGGATACAATAAAAATAAAGTTGAAATTAGCACAAAACCGCATATTTCGTTACCGATATCCAGGATACTAATCTTGAAAAGCTTCTAAATAGAAATTTACTATTTAGTATTTTTAAATCAGTTTATATATATATACATATATTATTCATTCAGTTTTAACATGATGTCCCTTATTTTTTAGGTAACTTGATGGCCTCTCAGTTGAAAGAAACGGATTTCCGAATTTCAATCTCGACTATTTCTTCCAGATTGACAAATTCTTCTTTGATCGTGCGAAGTATGGATGTACCTGACAGAGGTCTTTATACTTGCCGAGCCGAAAATTCCATCGACTCGGGGTTAACCACCAGTTACGACGAAGAATCCGTCTTCGTCCATGTTAGAGGTAAATAGAGAAGAAACTTTCAAAAAGTAATTGGTAAAGAAAGCGAAAAAAAAATGATTTATTTCAATGTCATTTAAGTTAAAACTTAAAATTAATGTCCGGTTTCTTGCCAAGCACAAGAATATCGTGGCAATCGTCAAAAAACATGCCAAAAGTCCACCATCTTGAATGGCTAAAAGAAATGGTAAAAAACGACTTTTAAGGCTGGAATAAAATTCTTCTGGATTGCCATATTTGGCTACCGGTCATTGTTTTAAAGTTGAGCCTATTTCTAATAACAATTGAAGGATGACTGAACTGATAATATATAATTATTTTATTATAAAATCTTCTAAATTCTAATATAAAGCAGGAATTTAATTATTCTTAATATTATTGTCCTTCACATTATTTTTTAATGTATGAATATAATACCTTGTTTAAAAGCTCTCATCAAGTGCATTTCATCTTCATTACTTACGAGATCGTAAAAGAAAATATCAAAGAGGATAGGATGCTTTTTTTCCCAATTCCTCTCCTTGTATATATTTATATATCTTGTTCAAATTTTAAATCGTTAATAAAATACTTTTTATTCATCCACTCAAATTCAAATACATTTTCTAAAATTTGTAGTAGATGACACTTGATGTTAATACAGTTTTTTCAAATATTAATTCATTAATTATTAAATGTAATTAATTTTTAATACTTTAAATAGAGTTTTAGCAGTTTGTAGTGTTGAAGTCAACAGGCAGTAACTCAATCGGTAAAATGCAAGGCTTTCAGTATTTTTCACGTGAAGATGAAGAATGCGAGTTCAATTCTTGCGAATGTAGAAATTCACTTGAAATTTTTTTATATATATATATATTATTTGTTTTCTTAAATCTCCTGAAAAAATGTATCGATCTTCCTTTGACAAATTTTCGATAGGAATTCTTGTTTTTTTTACCGGGAAATACAGTTATAAAATTATTTTACCTGGAAATATATCGCAAGTTGAAAAGGTTTAAAAAGCTCTGTACTATGCAAGATTTCCCATCGTAATAGATAGGTACATAGTTACATGGAGCAATACATAGTAACTTCCAGTTGGAAAAAAAATCTTTTAAACGATGTAGTTTCGATTGAAATTTGCTAAAATTGATATTGTTATTAAAATCTTCATTATAATTGAAAAATGGGCTACAAAATGCACATCGTAAAGAAAAAAGGATAACAGAAAACGATATACATTACAGGAACAATTTTTACTTTTTTTTAAATCCTTGGATGAAATACGTTAAGAGAGAAAGAAAATTCTAACAATAAACAGTAACATTCATTTCAACAATTCTGATCAATACATAGACTATAAAACTAAAATCATTTTTCGTCTATTTTGGCTCTGCTTGGTTTACACTTTTTTTCAGTAATAAATGTTATGTTTCCATAGATTTTGAATGAAGATCTTACGCACAAAACACTGATGAAAATGTTTAACTGAGCATTTCTTTAGGGCTTGGGAACTGTTTAATCCATTTCAAATAATTTCGATATTCAAACAACCTTCTAGAAGGAATTAGGTTGGGGACAAAGGTTTGATTGCTTGTCAATGTATAGTTGTTTTTTTAGCAGTTCACCTATTTATCACTCACTGACCACGATACCGTAAACAAGCCTCTGAATGGCGGTGTTAAATATCGGATTATGATTGAAAAGACCTTTCAGTCGTAATCCTGACAAACGTTCACTGATGTAAACGAATGACAGATTAACAGATTCATACGAGGTCGCGAATTTACCGTACGTTTACTCTAAATAAATTCTCTAAATTAAATTTATTATTTGAGTATATTATGCTTGAATAAAATCGTTATTATTTAAAATTTTGAAAAATCTTTAAAATGTGATAGCAAAATTAGTAAAAGCACCTTAAAAAAGATTCGAACCGTTAGTGCAATTTCGTAATAAAATAATAGCTTATGCATCATTAGTTTATTGTTATTTTATTTTTAAAATTTATGTTAATAAAATGTATTAATGTATCATTTTAAAACGCGTGAATATAAATCCATTAATTAAAACAATGAAAAGTATTCTTATAAAATATATTTAAAAATATTTTAAAAATTTTGTTTAAATAAGAAAAATTGTGCAGAAATAAAATAGGTATTGTAGAAAGTCGTTATTTTTTTAAATCTTAAATTGATGTACAAATGGCTCTTGTGGAATAATATGTTCCTAAGTTATTGAGGAAAAACATTAAAATTTCAATTCCATTTTAATTTAATGTTCAATTATATATTTGAAAAATCGTTTTCTTAATAAGCAGCTGCCCATGAAGAAACAAATTTCATAGGCTTAGATACAACGGTTTGTATGATTTTAGTGTTATGTATGCCACATCACGATATTTATAGATAGTCAACCAATATTATAAAAAGTCTCATATTTTTTTTAAAAAAAATCCAGAAATTAAAACTTCTTACGAAGTTTAAATGAATTTGAAACTGGGTAATACATTTCAATTGAGCAAAATTTTGTACCTTGCATCAGAGATTGTGTTATTATTTGATGAAGAAGAAGACATCAAATCTTAGAGTTAAATATATTCACTATGAAAACTGAAACTTTCTATTAAAAAAAAGGTTGCTAACAGTGTGCAAAACGAGAAAAAAAATCATAAAATTTAAGAATTACTACTTAAAAAACACAAAAATATATTTCATACGTAGAAACATTTAAACTATTTATGGTTGTCAAACTATTTAAACTACAATGATTGATCTTAGCAAAAATTCTATTGAGTTTAATAAAACGATGATAAATATCTAAAATTCTCGATTATTATTATTATTTTTTTTGCTTTTTTTTATAAAAGTAATTTTTATCACAAATTCCATTGTTTTTATTATTCTTGAAATCTGTACTTATATAAAGCTCAATGTGTATGTTTGTGTGTGTGTGTGTGTGTTGGCACTCTACAGCCCAGACCGTTCGACCTACAGCTACCAAATTTGCACCTTTTTTGAATTTTTAATTAGAATTTTAATTATTAATTAGAAACTAACTTTCCCGCCAAAAAAACTTTTCATTTCCCCACCGCCAAATGAGTAAGGCTTCAGGGTTTTTTTTTTCTTCGCTAAAGAGCTTAAGAGATAGGCTTAAGAAATTTTCGGTAGATTATTTCAAAGGATTCTGTTTATTTTCTTGATGCATTTAAAGTTAAACATTGTTCATAAACATAAATCGATCTTTCAGATTCATTTTGAAGTACTTTTGAATTAAAATAAAACAGAATAAAGGAAATTAAAAATTTCTAATCTGAATAGCATTACCCCAACTGGAGTAGAAAATTCACGCATGCGCATTGTGTTCTGATTGTTGACAACTATTTTCAACGGATACGGACTTGATTTTGAAGGCTTAATATGTTTTCGACAGATTATTTCAAACGATTCTGTTTATTTTTATATTGTTTGATGCATTTAAAACTAAACATCGTTATTAATCTATCTGTTCATGATGAATCTGAGAAAATTTTGTTGAAAACTTCTTGAGATATTATATAAATTAAGAAAAATATTCTTTAGTGCCCATAAGGTTTAAATACTCAGCGACTCTGTTTTCAGTACTCATTTTTTAAAAAAATGCTTCGTTTCAGTTAAAAAAAATATTATATTTATTGCAGTTTAATCATTTCCACTTTAATTTAAAGCATAAATTCTACGGGAGCTAACAGAAAATTAGAGCGATGCATATTACGTTATGACTGAAGGCCTTTATAATATTATGAGGGAATTACATGACTATTAAAATTTGAAGTTTTAAAATATTTTAATGAAAAAGCAATTAAAATGGGAGTTCCATAAACTATTTAATTATTAAAATTTTAACATGCATTAAGATTGGCGAACCAGTTGGTCGCCAAAGGCGGCTAGTTAAAAATAAATAGAAGTAATTTTAATTTCCTTTTATGTAGATTAAAAAAAAGCTCCAAACGATTTCCTCTTATTTTTAAAACTTCTTATTTGCTTCTTTGAAAAATAAATGTTCTTGTTTATAGTTTGAGATACTAAAACTTCACTATTATTCCTCTATATAAATATATCTTATAAATTAAAAATTATAAATTACTTTTTTTAGATAAGAAAGTATCTACGCAGTTAAGCATTTCTGTCATTTTGTCTTATATCTAAATCTATAAGGATAATGATAAAACATATAAGTAATATTACAAAAACGATGGATGGCAATAGTGTCTTCATTACTGTGTACATTCATTAGGAAAGGAATTCATGTTATTTTATTTTTAAAGAATTCGTGAGAATATACCTTGGAATATATTCATGAGAGTTTCGGAAAATAGGACTGGCCATCTCAAATTCATAACTTTTTATATTAAATTTGCAGCAGTTATTTCATTGTTACGAAAGGCAACAAAAGTCGCTACAGTTAATTATTCACACTGCTCTAAAAACAATGAGGCATCAGCTAACAATTATAATTTATTAATCTACCCTGTATACGTATTAACTTTTGAAATACATTTTCTGTGGTGGTTTGTTTTCAATAATTAATCAGTAAAGATAGTTTCTTGTTTTTGCTGCTGCTAATAGTACCATAGACAGTTTGACTCAACGGGAATTATTTTCGCATTTCTGCAATTTTTGCAATAATAATAAAATCTTATTCAGAAAAGTTTGACTTATTTTTAACTTTTTAAAAATGTTTTTTCTTTTGTGTCTCTGAGCAAATAAATAACTGAGCAACGAAAAGCATAGAAAAATAGCACATATTATTCTGGTAATTAAAATGGAAATTCTTCTTTGAATAAACAAATTTTTCAAAGCGTATATGTTAGAACTCAAGAAAGCAATTGTTTTAAAGAAAGGGGACAAAAATTTGTTTTAAAAAAGAACAGAATATGCGCATTTTTTAGTTTAGAGTATCACAAACTTTAAGACAAATAAATGTAATAAATAAAAATAAAAAATTAATGTAAATAAATAAATAAAAAAATGTAAATAAATAAATAAAAATGCTAAATGCAAATAAATAAGTAAATAAAAAAATTTAAATAAATAAATAAATAAAAATAAAAAATCTATGAAAATAAATAAATAAAAATAAAAAATAAAACAGGCAAAACTTTTTTCCATAAATGAATTCATTTCTGGATGTTTTTTAAACAGAAATTATGTTCTCGGTTAAGAACTAACTCTCTTCCTGAACGGCAGGTGAATTTTATTAAATATTTTTGAGCTGGCTCTTTGAGCGCACATTCTTAACTCAAAAATCACTAAAAATATATAATAAAAAGGCATTATTATACAGATAGAATGTAGTCACAAATTTAATAGATATTTATTATATTTATATGAAAGATTTGATTGATTGAAAATTTGATTGAATGGAAGGTTGTAAGAAAGTATAATGCTTATTTTTTAAAATAGATTTAATTATTTTCCCCCATACTGTGACATCAATCAGTTTTATTTTACATTAACTGAATGTCTGTCTTAATAAAAAAGATTGTTTAGTTCTATGTTGCAGTACGTACAGAAACTTAAACTTACAAGAGTACATATTAATGCCTTTGTAATGAGAATCGTGTTCTTACAATCCCTCTTATACATATGCATACGATGGCTCGAAACGACATGTCAAATAAATGAAATTTATCATCATTTTAAACAGTTAGTACATCTAACAAGTACATGAAAATCAGTTTTGACCACCTCTGAAAAATTTACCCGTTTTTTACCCACTTTTTGAAATAGATTTAGGTTCAAAAATCATCCTAATTTTGTGGCTATGAATTGATTCACAAATAACTTGAACTCTGGCAACCAACTTATAAAGCTGTGAAACTAAAAAATTGCAAAATTTCATATCTCTTTAAATAAAATCTCGAAACTTCATTAAAAATGATACTTTCAAAGTTTCCTGTTTAATTAAAATTGAAATTTTCCTATTTTTACCATCAACAGAAAAGTGAAGCCTTGAATTATGCTTTTTCAGCGAGAAATAAACGACAATTTATTTGCATCGTAAAACAGCAGGCGTGGTCTCCTTAAAACTTTATCCCATACTCTCTAATAAAGGTATTGTCTCTCTCCACACCCATGTAAAACTGTAGATCTTGTAAGTTCAACTGCTCAGATTTTTTTTTTCAGAGTCCCACTCATAGGAGTTATGTGTTTCATCATATAGTAAAGAAATCCGATACTTGCGTGTTAATTGCATCGTATTGGTGAATAATAGTTATGAAATATTGATCTTTGGAGCGGTCCTAGCGTTTTAGTTAATCCATCTGTTTCGAGATTTTTGGAAGAGGAGGAGAGATTTATCGCTGGCATACTGTTATCAAATCTTCATCGAAAGTCAGCCTCCTCATAAAAAAATCATTGGTTCAAATCCGTGTTTGAAGCCCTATTTTCCCTTTATAGTCTTCAGACATATTCGTCGTTTTTTCCCCTTTAATTTTCCATTTTTATTCTATTTAAATCCAATATAATCTTAAGACTTATTAAATATTTCTGCTTTATGTAATCGAATGCAAATTTTGACAACTATTTTACGGTCAACCGAAAACAAAAATTTGACATGTTTGTAGTCACAAGATCACTCTCCAAATTCGATTTATTTAAATCATCGAGTTCTAAATTATTGCATTTACGTGCTTGAAAAAGCACAGATCGACAGATGTTCAACCCTTTGACAGATTAAAGTCTAAATTTGATGTGGATCTCCATTTTAGATGCTATTACTATATATCGCATTTTATTTATTTGACTTGTATTTTGGAATTATTATTTATATATAGTATTTACCTATCCTATTTATTGTGGCTTAAAGGGTCGTTACATGTCGTCCGTCCTATTAGCATTCAAATGTAAATGTCTGTGACATTTACTATTTAATTAATTATATTTAGTTTTACGAGTAACTTTACTTGCTTATTTCTAATGTAAAACTGTAAACTAATTTGATGCGGAACTTTTTACTTGGCGTTGTATGCCTGCTTCTAACTACCTGTTATATAAAGGGATTGAAGCATGCTCATAAGAAAGTAAAAGAAGGCCAGTGTAATTCTTGCAAACAAGAGATATTATTTAATATCTTATAAGTCTTTGTTTATAGATTCCAGAAGAAAAATGCTGGAATAAAAGGAGAAAATAAGAATTCAAACTGGTTTTGTCAAATAAAGTGAAAGAAATGAATAGAATCCTCATTCTTTAGCACTAAACAATAGCAAAAAGCCCATTGTATTTGAAATTTAATGAAACAATGAAAATAATTACAATTTAATTGCAGAAATAAAAAAAATATTATTGTAAATACAGCATGAACATTCTTTTAAAAATTGTTAAAAATCCAGGGAAAAATTGCGCATAAATAGATATAATTAAAAAATTATTTTAAAATGGTATAAAAATAGTATTTGTATGATTATATTTCATATAGTTATTATAATATAATGATAGGTTATTATATTATTATCACAATTTTGCTTAATTTTTTAGTAAAATTTCCAAAAATTGTTCCAAAGTGCATACTTTTTTTTTCTGAAGTTTGTCTGCGCCAAATATAGTAGCTTTAGAGCTAATGGATTTCTTTGTAGAACGCCAATGCAAACATTGATACACACCTATATTCTTCTTCATTCTTGAGATAGAAATCTGCTAATTTAAAATTGAATGTAATATAAAAATTTCAATGACGAGTTTCATTAAAATTTGAATCTTGTAATTGAATAGAAAACAAAAAAGTTGAATACTTACTGTAAAATATTATATCATTTAAACGAAATTAAAACAGCTATTTTCGAATATTCGTGAGAAAGCAAAAGTATTAGATCGATATAAAGTTGAACCCTCAATGGGTATTCAAAAAATGATACGAAAAAGGTTTCACTGAAAACAGAGCATTGCACTTTTTAGAAGAAAGGAAGCCACAAAAATTGGCCTTTTCTTTAGATAAAATCTGTAACCCTTTGCATGCACACGTTGAAGTTGCTAATCGGTTAGAAGCGAGGCACGGTGAGTCTTTTTTTGACAAAAATCAAAGCGAGCATTTTTACCAAATCCATCATTAGCATAAAAACACTATTAAGGTTTCTGCGATGTAGCCCGAAAAGATGATGAATTCTGTGTTGCGTCATTTCAGCGTTTCACCTGTTTATGCACTTTCACAAAATTTGAATTCTTTTATTGTGGTAAAATATTAACTGTCACCCATCGAGATTTACGAGTGCAGTTATTCTAACAAAAGATGTTACAATAATAATAAAAGCGAATGCGTGTGTCTCGCTGTATATGCGTATTTTACAGGGCAGACAATTAGACCTAAATATATCAAATATGACGTAGATATACCTTGAAGAATAAAAATATATACAAACTATTGATTTTTAAAATTTTACTGGAATTTTTATGAATTATATAAACTTATTATTTATGAATTAAAAATTAAGTGAGAGTTTGGTATTTTTTTTATACAGCGATAGCTTGGAGAGATATTATAGCACAAAACTAATTTATACAATATTTTAAGATTTTAATGCAACGCAGAAATGGTGGGAATATGTATTATTTCGGAAAATTAGTAAAAGTAACAGCAGCAACAAAATACTATTAACCAAACCGAAAAAAAAACATTTTTGCTGTATTATCTTCTTAATGATAACATTTTAACTACCATGTAATTTTTTTAAAAAAATTGATAGTTAAAAATAAGTTTTTTAAATAATATTATAAATAAATTTCATTGTTACAATAAAATTCAAATCATTTTCGCTGTGTTTCAGTAAGAATTTAATCACATGATTTTTATTTGCAGTTAAAAACTAAGGAAGAAAGACTCTGATCAATTTACATAAAGAATTAGAAAACGAACAAAAGATAACAAGAAATTCTGATCTCCATGTTAGACGAATCTTCACTCAGTCACTAAGTTTTTAATAGCACTGTGACATCATGACATTCCATTAAGAAGATTCATCTTCAAAATAAATGAAAGAGATGCAAGCTATTAAGATAACACTGCTTTTAATATCTGTCATAATTCTGGCATATTCAAATGTCTGTCATATTCAAAGAAAGTTTGTCTGTCCGATTATCTGAGTATAAGTCAACGCGATAATTACAAAAAGTAAAGAGATAGATGAATTCAATTTAGGTCACAGGTTTAATAATAAAAATGCAGATCTGTCGAATTCGGAATTAAATCCGTCAAGTGATTAACAGTCTGTCAATCTGTACTTTTGCATACTAAATAATTCATAACTAAATGATTCAAAAATCTAACAACTTAAGTAAATTAAATTTTGCTCACAGATTTGACATCTAAATTAAAGGTTCTTATTAAATTTGAGCCATAAGTAAAAGGTTGATCGTCTGTAGGTCTGTATGTTTGCATGCGTGTAAGCGCAATAACTCAATAACTCTGAACGAATGAAATTTGGCCTGTGCTTTTGTGACCACAATTGTAACTCTATATTAAATTAAGGTGGTTTTTTTTTTTTTTTTTTTTTACAAAAAAATTAGTAAAAAAAATACTTACATTCCTTAATCGTTTTTAGGGTAACTGTTATTCCCAACATGCAGCGAATGCATACTAGATATAATAAAAGGGCGTAATTTTTTTTTGGATCACCCTGCATTTCATAACTGTTGTTCACCATTTTCTTGCAATGATTGCCCAAGTTCTGATGTTATTTGCTATATTATGAAGCACATAATTCTCATGGATAGGATTCGGAAAATAAAAATCTGAATATTCGTAGCTTCACAGTATCCATAATTTTATGCGGGAAACGGAAGGGTAACACTTTTATTATAGAGTATTTGAGAAACATTTAGAGGGACCACTTCCTCTAGGTTAATTTAATTTTCTTATATATTGCATAATACTGTAAGAAGTTTAATAGATATCAATCGCCGTCTCTTTCTATTACAAAGAGATATAAATGCGTAAAATGATAACAAATTGAAGATTTCATATGGAAAATTATTGTTCTTTTTAACAATTTTTAAAGAAAACTGATTTGGAAAAATTAAACAAATTGCCATCATGTTAAAAAAAAAATTGAGCACATTGCCTGTCTTTTATTTATCTTGTTAAAACGAAAATTTATATTCTTGTATCTTAATAAATAACAAGAAATATAGAATGTCTATTGTATATTATTAGATGCAAAGATAATGTTTAGTTTCTCTACATGAATATTTTAAAACACGTGATTAATAATTGTTGCTAATAAGGTATTTCAGTGTTCTACTAACTACCGAAAGGTACAATGAAAGTTAAAAACATCTATATATAATTTTAGTCGGTTTAAATGATATTCATTTTAAAATATTTTCTCTTTTCATTTCTGGTGTGACTTCAAAATCGAAGAAGATATTTTATCTTTTTTTTTTTTTTTTTTTCTTCTTTCATATTTTGTAAATCATTATTTACTCCTTTGAGTTTATAAATTACGCATAAATTACATATAACACACACATAAATTTACACATAAACTTAACTGAACTATTGTCTTCCCAATTAAACATCCATTTAACAAATGGTGTTTATTTTTAGTGTTTCCTGATTAATATCTGAATTGCGTACTAACAATAAAAACTCGCAAAATTACAGAATTCTAAAAGAAACAAAATAAAATAGTAAAGATTTAATTCTAGAATTATTGGGTCATTGTTAAGTTTGTTAAAATATTCTTGATATAAAAAGCATCGGCAGTTAAACTGTTATGTAATTTTATAATTTTAAATTTATTTCTAAGAATCATTTATTATTGTCTGCACATTTACGTGTTATTTTCTTCATAAATTTTTTTAAATAAAGGCTCCCGTGTTTTTTTTTTTTTTTTGTAAAAATAATGTTGTATTAATGAAATTGTTTGTGATATTATTTAATTGTTTATGTTATCTTATTCCTGCTTAAAACTGTCGAACGTGACAAAAAGAATTAAAACACTTCATGCCTACACAAGCAATAAGAATATCTGTAAAACGTCTTTCACTGCACGCATACCTTTGCAACAGTAAAAAAATATCGCGGTATTTTTTCGCCTTTTTTAAAAGTAGCTATAATTCCTATTGGAGTTACTAAGAAGAAATGTAGTGAATTCCTATCTTGTTCCAAGAGTCACAACGTAATAGAATTCAGAAAAAATATATGTTATTTAAAAAATTGCAGTTGAAAAAAAAAGATCGTTCATGTTGACACAAAGGATGTCTGTGTGTTTTGTCTTTTGACGAAGATTGAGTTAGCTATACATTAATTCTCATTTAACAGGGTCGTAAACAAAACCTCTGCCAGATTAGCTTAAGAATTAATCACAAGATTAGAGTGAATGTTTCAGCCAACAATTTGAAAAAAAATAATGAAAATGGAACATTGTGAGAAGATACTATTATCAAAATATACCGAATTTTATTGACAAAAAATAATAAATGGGAAGAAATTAGTTTAATTATTCAAGAAAAACCTTATAAATATTGATGAAATTACTGTAAAAAGGCACACATAGCAAGAAAATTTTTTATAAAAAATAACTTTTGAAGCAAACTTTATTTTTAAAAGTATCCTTTTATAGAATTTTCAATTTTTTTCCCCCGTTTGTTAAACAGCAAATTTGCTGTTTTAGCTTTTTTAAATTTTGATAGTAAAGTCATAAAATTTTAATGAGTGGTTAAAGTTGAAGTTGAAAAACTTTATTGGCTTCTCTACTGCTGGGAAAACAAAGCTTTGCCAGTGACTTTTACACTTTAATAAATATTCGCAAAAGGATTAAATATTAATTTAAAATAATGAATAATCATGAAAAATGAAATAAAAATGCATTTAATTTCAAATACACAAAAAATATAAATATTCCAAGAAATTTTCATAAGCACCTTGTTTATTATCATTGAAATAAATATTTATTAAAATCTTATAAAATGAAATTTCTTCATATAAATATATTTTGCTATTTTTTAAATTTTTTTAAAATATTTCCATGAACATTTCATTTCTAATATTTATCTATGATTTGCTATAATTATATATAAATATTTCATAAATAAATTATATTTATAACTCACAAAAAATGCAGCAAAATTTATATTATATTTTTATATTATATTATTTATATTTATATTATATTATATTATATTATTTATATTTATATTATATTATATTTTTTATATTATATTATATTTTTATTTTTATTGAAACAACGGGATGGTTAAGAAAAAATATATTGTTGTTCCATTCTAAATGGAACCACCGTCCACCGAACCGATTTCAAAAGCTTCGTGTGGGCTTGATAATAAATTTTAATCCACAGCGAGTTAGTTTTTGGGCTTCATCCAGGAAAAACCATCATCTTTTCTTTTCAGTGTAATGTGTAAAATGGTGCCGGAAGTTCCTAAAAATAATCGTCAGTTTTTCAGCCGCCGAATGTATCTTCATCCGATATCTGGCATTGCGCAAAATCGCACTCTCTTCGTCACATCATTGCGCAGGGTTTCCGTGCGCAGTGTTGTGTAGTTAAACTGTTTCATGTCTGTTGTTTGTTTTTATGTTAATGTTTTTGTTGTAAGTGCTTAAACGTTCAATTTTATACTATGGTCGCGTGAAGTTACATCGATGCTCTAGTCACGTTTTGTTTCGTTGTTAAATATGGAGGAATTATTACTCGGCAAGCAGCTTGTACCTTCAATCATTTGTGGCCTTCTCTGTTTTATATCAGGTAGGTTCATTTTCATTGTATTTTTTAATAATATTTTCTGCTATTTCTGTGTAAAATTGTTCTTAAATTGTGTGAAATATATTATAGTGTTTCATTTGCATCATTATTATTAGGGCTTGCATTTGTGGTTGATTTTATAAACTTGCATAATATTGTTCTTACTCGTATGTATTCTGATAGATACTCTCATTTTCGCTGTAGATTTATTCCTTAGAAATATGTTCTAATATTAATTAATATTCTGTTTTTTTATATTTATCCTTGTTATTATTAAATAAATTAAATGTAAATACAGGTAATGATCTGTAAAATGTTATCGCTAAAAAAAAATATTTTATTCAGTTTTATATTTTATTATTATTTTTCTCATCTTGATTTGGTAACTCATTTTATTCGCAAATTTTTTTTTCCTGTAAACATTTTTTTCAATGATTTCTAAAATAAATGGTTTAATGTAGAAAACACGTAGTATTTGAAGATGGATTAAATCTTTAAAAAAAAATTGCTTGTATTTTAATTCTAATAAATTAAAGCTTTAAAATTTATATTCTTATTATATTTATGACTAATATTTTTAATTAATTGGTAATTTTTACTAGCTTTACATTTTGGCATGCTTTTAAATAAAATGTTATGGAGAATATGAAAGCATGACAATTTGTTTTTATTTATTAATTTAGATAAATATTAATTTTCTTGTGATAAATATTTAACCAACTGATAATCAGCTCTAAATGGATCAATCTCAATAAAATAAAAAAGTTTTTTTATTTTTTTTTTTTTTTTTTTTTTTTTTTTTTTTGCATTATTGAATTTAAGAAGTTGATTGTTTCAAAGCATTTTTTATCATTATTTTACTCATATATTCCTTTAGAATTAATGGTATCAAACCTTTAATTGAGGTATTTTTTATCTTTCATAATCTGAAATTATTGTATTACTTATTTTATAATCAAAAGAGCTTACTTACATATATTTACAAAATCAGATAAATAATAATTATTTATCAGATTTAGTGAATATGGTTTAATTATTTTGATTTTATATTTAAACTTATAGCTATTGCTAATTAAATGTTTCTATTATCTGTAAAGAAGTGTTTGAAATATGAGCTATAAATTATACTTAAAATATCCTTAATCTTAATTGAGCTATTGTGATATTTTTTTCATTCAGTCATAAATTGGATATTACCATATAAATCAATTTATACATAAATTTTTGTAAATTATGTATATTGATGTTGTTATGTAAATTATGTATAGTGTATGAAATTCAAGAATTTTGCTACATAAAATGTGCATTGCTTTCATGCTTCACTGTCTTCTTTAAAACAGTATAAAGTTTTATGTACATATAAAGAATTGCAAGCACTTTTAGAAAATGCAAATGTAAAAAGATATTACAGCTAAAGCTGGATTTTTCTGTTGAAAATGAGAAACTAACATTAGATTATATATAGCTTGAAAACAGAATGAATGATATTTTGGAATGTTCTCTGTTGCTCTATTCTTATATAAATTTGACTTTTTAAGAGCTTATTATTTACTCCAACAAGCCTAAAAGAAAGTTGTGAAAAAATGTTTTATACTCTCATTGGTATCACATAGAATGGCTAAGTTTTCATATACATTTCTACATATGAAAATATATGTATATATTCTTGAATTAAATATATGCCTAAAATTCATATTTAATTGTAAAATATTTTTGGTGAGGAACAGAAATAAAATTATTGCATTTAATAAATCATAAATTTATATTCTTTACAATTCAGCCCAGACTTAATAACTTGTTATTTTAATGAAATATATATTTTGCTGATTAACATTTGGACAAAAATAAGCAAGTAGTAGTAAGTTCATTATTACTTATATTTTGCATAAAGTCATGCTTATTTTTTTTTTTTCTTTTCGTTTTTGTTAAGAGAAATTGTCACTTTCATTTCAATTTGAGAGAGTCTGAAAATTTAGAGCTCAAATGATTGAACAGTGATAATCTGACTTATATGAACTTTATGTATTTCAATTCTGCAGTTTTTGAATTATTCATTTTCTCTTTACTTTATTTGCAGCTGTCTCCAGCATCGATTTAAGTAGTCCAAAATATGTTCAGAAAGGTGGTAAGTTCATGCTTGCATGTGAAGTGACAGGCTTAGGTGTGCATCTTTGGTACAAAGATGGCAAACCCATTGTGCCAAACTCTATTAACAAGTTTCACTTGGAATCAGACTCCCCTTCCTATTCTCCCGAAAAATCTAATTATTTTACAATAATGCGTCTCTTGGTGGATGATGCTGACTCCATTCACACGGGTGAATATAAATGTAACAGAGACGGTCGATATTCACAACATGTGGTAGTTGTCACTGGTAAGGACTATTTGTTCTCACATTAAAAAATATCATTCCCTTTTCATACTTATAAAAATGTTTTATTGTTTATATTCTATGAGATTTTTGCAAGTTGAAAATATTACATTTTATTCAATAAAAATATTTATAAAATATAAAGTATTTGATTCTATTCATTTAATCAACTGAGTTGAAATTTTCCATTATCTTTTGTTCAAACTGTATTGCTGTTTCTAATTCAAAAACATATATTTTAAGTCACACTAACAATAGGAAGTAAATTGTTTTGTGATTCTTCCTTTAGTATAGCATAAAAAATAATTTTTTATGAGAATGTTTTTATAAATGAAATTATTTTGCAGTTCAGTCATCCTGTATTATTTTAAATATTTGCATTGCAGCATCGGTTATTGATTAGATATTATCTGTTATTTCTTCTTGGCAAAATCAAAATGTTTTATTATTTTCTATTTTATTTTCAGAAAATATGATTGAAACAAATGAAGACTATCCAGGCATCGGGAAAATATTAACTCCTGGAGAACCATTAGTTTTGCAATGTAATACAACTGAATGTCCACATTGTACTGTAGTATGGTTTGTATATTCTTTATTTTTCTTATTACTTTCTGACAAATGCATTTTTGAATACAGTAGCTTATTTACAATTTTGATACATTCTTGATCTGAATTTTAATTTTACATGTGATCAAAAATTGTGGTCTTTATTAAGAAAAATTAACATTCTAAATTTTTAGCTTTTATCTTACAGTTATATTCATAAAAGAAAATGTTAAACTATAACATAAATTGCCATGAAAATAAGTACTTACTATAGAATTTGGATCAAGTGGGAAGAAATTTCACAAAATTTAAAGATATGTTCATATTTTACTTACTTAATAATCAAAGATTTGTAATACTATAATTTATATAAAATATAATATATTGTAAGTTGGTATTCTCCTCTGTTGTTTTTATGGATCTTTGTATTGATAATTAATGATGATATTTTACTTATAATATCTATAAATTTGATATTTCAAGTATTTATTAATAATTTTTTTATATTGTAAACTGAACTATCTTACTTCCATATCTTGTTAAAGTAATAATTCTTCCTGACAAAGGGAGAAAAAATTTATTTTCTCAAATTATAGAACATTTGAAAAAGTAAAAATTGTCAGGTTCCTTATTTCATCCTAGTCCGATCTTTTCTTATTAATACAGTTATTAATAAATGAATAGTAACATGAATTTAAATAACCAAACCCAGCTTTTATCTTAATAATTTGTTTATTTTGAAAGCACATATATTCATACTGTACAATGTATATAATTTTATATTTCCTACAATTAGGATAGGCATTATAAAATTTATCTTGAAATGTGTAGAATATTTTTTTTTTTTTTTACTTGATTGTTAAATACTTTTACTCAACTTTGTATATTTTATATCAATAAAGATGAAATTTTGTATTCAAATGTTCTCATCCTTCTTAATGTATACAAGTTCTAAATTTTTTTTTAAAGATATTGGTTTTAGATGAGAGTAAAATATTTTAATTATTTTAGGGCTCTTAATCATAAATTAATATTATCAGTTTAGCTAAAGAAAAGGATTTTATAATAATGATGCCATTTCAAAATTTATTTTAAGAGATATTAATATTTAGACTCCATAATATTTGTAATTGTGAGTTCTGAATTATATTAAAGGCTAAAAAGTGAAAAATAATAAAACTAAAAAAAATTTAAGCTACCATTTTATTAATATAACAAATAATAGGGTATTTTTTTTATTGAAAATAAAATGAAGTATTAAATAAATTAAGGCATAAAATAATTCTAAAAAGGGAATTCTTGAATTTTTATTTAAAATTATAAAATCTGATTAAAATTCCTATTCAATTAGAATATTCCTATCAGAATGTCATTTTTATGTTCTTTTATATCCCTATTTTTTTAAATAAGCAATTAGGAATATTTTAAGCAACATTAATAATAATCCTATTTTTGAATAAGTAAGATTATTACTGATGCAAATTGAAACATTTATTATTCTAATAGAACATTAGATATATAAATTTTGTAGCAATTAAAATATTTATTCTTATAAATCTAGAATATTATTTGATAATAATTTTCTTCATCTTGAAATTTTATTTGACTGTTTAGAATATAGAAATAAACTTAAAATAAGCTGATTGATGGTAATTTGTATGTATGACATTGCATAGCCATTGTAACCATGTTTATTTCTTAGATAGGATGTTTCATGCATTTATTGAAGTCACATTGAAAATTTAAGAAATAAAGACTGAAAACTAGAAAATAATAAATATTTAAAAAAAAACATATTAAAGAAGAAAAATAATTTTCTTCCCAAAAAATTCTTAGTTAAAAAAAAAGTCTTAAAAACATGAAATGCAAAAACTAATGAATTCTTAAGAAACAACAACAAAAATTATCGTAATGTTGTGAAACAACATCATCTTAAAATACATTTTAAATGTGGTTAAGATTTCAGTTTTCTAAAAGCTTTTCCATCTATGCCTTATGCTTCCTTTTTTTACTTCCAGTTTTTTTTTTTTCTTTTGTGTGTTTGTGGGAGGTTATTCTTTACTTTAAATGCATTGATAAAAGCCTTTTTTAATAATATTTTATATTTAAATACTTTTTAAATATGCAGTAGAAAACATTGCAGATGTTTATAAAGAAATAATATGAAGAGACAGACAATATGAAAATAGCAACTTTTGGTATTTAAAAAAAAATCTGTTTTTAATGATGTGAGTGTTGTAGAAATTCGGAACTTAAAAGATACTAGCCTATCTGACATTTATTTATGCAGTATTCTCTCCTTCTCTATTAAACCAGATAATTAGGAGTTTGCTGTATTAATAAATCCTATAAAAATATCAAAACTTTTGGAAAATACACCAATTTCTTATCTATAAGAAATATCACAGCCTCTTCAAAAACACCATCATGTGCATATATATTTTTTAGTTAAATTTGTTCCTGGTAAAGTGAGAAAGAGGGAGAGAAAGCTAAAATCCTTTATTTATATCTAGAATTTTAACAATTTGGAAAAGTGCCTTTTTTTTCTGACTTCATAATTATTTGTAAAATAAAATAATTAAAATAGAATTCATCACTTTTTTTCCTGATTAAGAAATTTTCCTTTGAAAAGAATAAAATTTGTGAGTGGAATGATATTTTATTAGAATATGTGTGTTGATTTTTTTTTTCAAAATGAAAATATTAGAAATGTATTCTCATTTTTTCAGGTTTAAAGATGGAAAGCCTTTGCATTCCATTCGAGATCATTTAGAAATCCATGAAAACAATAATTCCATTACTATTGACCATGCATCATATAATGATTCTGGTGTCTATGTCTGTGCAATAGATAGGAAGCAACTGGATGTGGCCTTAAATGCTACTATTGTTGTACAATGTATGTAATTATTGATTTTTCTAGTTTCTCATTAATATATTCATTCGCGTGTTCATGAATTAAATATGAATTTTTTTTTCAGAAATAATCGATTTTTCATTAACTGAAATCGTGCTTCTCTAGATTGTAATTATTTATCTGGGATTAAAAACAAGTGCTGTTAAAATTTTTAATAAACATTTAAATGAAGTGTTGAAATACATTTCTTCCAAATTTAGAATATTAATTTAATTTATCACTTTCACCTAATTTATCACAATTTAATATCACTTTGGTTATTGAAATTCATTTTGAATATGGTATTATAAATACTTTTAGGGAAGATACTGGAAAAAAAGTGACTACCCCCTCCCTTTCATCTATATAATTATTTAAACAGATGTTGTTTATACTGTTTTCATGCATGTTTGGTGCATACTTCATTTTTAAAATGAAATATTTCATAAGTTTTAGGTAAATATTGTCTACAAATAAAAATAAAAACTGTTTTTTGTCCTTCGTTTATGTTTCAAAATATCCCAATTCCTTTTGTACATTTTTACATTATTGAAGATTATACCTAAAAGCGCAATTTGCTTTGCAAAATATTGCAGTTTCCATTTGTTGCATAAGATATTATATATATGATTCAATAATAAATTTGATAACAATACATTAAAATAAAATTTTATGTAATGTTTTATGTAATAAATTAATTTACATATATATATCTTGAAGTCAGCTTCTGTATACATTACTGTGTTACAATTTTTACTGAATTTGACATGATTAAAATTGTAAAATAGTGTATGAAATAAATTTTATAAAAATTATTTAAATTAATAGTTCTTTACTTCTGAATTAAGCCCCAAGTGGAAAGTTTTTATACTTCATATTATTATATATTAATGCCATTATTTTGTAAATACTTTTATCATAAAATGTATTAAATATGTTGGTATATATATGTAAAAAGGAATCCATACCCCACATGACTTTAAATTATTGAAAACTTATTTCTTATACAAAATTATGCATTATTATGTTAATATTAATCATATATATATATAATATAATATACTAATTTGTGTTTTATATTATTTATCGGCTGAAGGAAAGTTGACTTATGTGTTGGTCCATATTTAAGAAGTTATATGATTTTCAATTTTCCTTTTATTTCTTGATCCTTAAATATATTTATTTCTCCATATATGTGCATTACATTAAATAAATTAATTTTTAAACTACCAGACATGTGAAAGGGATGTTAAAACATGTGTTATTGAAATAATTCTTATTTTTATTGCAGCTAAAATAAAGTTAGAAAAATTTGATGCGTCTTCTGTAGTAGTTGATGGTAGCCCATTAGAAATATATTGCAATGCTAAGGCAGCACCTCTTCCTTATATAAGATGGTTTATAGGTAAATTTTGATTTCTTTCATGTTGATATTTTTATATTTAATCACAATCTTTCATATCATAAATTATAAATTTTGTGTATTTGTGAATTATTGAGTATATACTTTTTTTAATAATGGAAAAATCATGAATTAATCACAGTTAAATTTCATTGACATTTGAGCGAAGGTTTTGTCTAGTAAGTGAAATCATATTTAAAGTTTGTTTATTAGCTTGAAAAACTTGAAAAAACAACTTGAATTTTTAGTTTGTGTAAAGGGACTGAAGATTATGACAAAAAAAAAAAAAACTTTTTATTAAAATTATGCAGACTATAATTTTTGGTTCCCAAAGCAACTACATATTTCATTTTATTTATCTGCTAATAAAAAAGTTATTTTCAAAAATAATGGTATACATTACAGTCATACAAAAAAAAATAGCATTTTAAAATTTATTTAAAAAATTGAGGTTTTTCAAAAACTGCAATATTTTAAATTATTAATTATCTTTCTTGATAATTCATTAATGTAAGTAATTTTATTTGTTTTCTTTTAATAAAAACACATAATTTTGAAGCTATGTGCTGAATTCAGAATTTTTTATGAAATGATTCAGAATTCACCGTGAATAAGTAACAGTTCTATTCATACCATATCCATCCAATTATGGTGTATTGCTTTTATATAAATTCTATTTGTATAAAGATATTTTCTTAAATTCAGATTTTTTTAGTCATATTTTGGCATTATGTATCATGAGAGAAAGTTAATCTGACATCTCCATTTATGTTCCCTTTTTAGCAAACTTTTCTTGCTAATTTGATGTATCTTTGAATAGCTAGGGTATGTTTTGGAAAAACTCAGACAAGTTTTATCTTACAAAAGTAAAATAATGCTCTCTTTCATGAAGCCTTCTATCTTTTGAGAGTGTTGATGGTTTACAGGTTATCCAATCTCTGAACTCAATGCAAGTTACGACATTAAAATCTTTTGATGGAAATCTTATGAAATTTGGATTTTGTGTTTTTGTCTTTTGTACCCTCCTGTAATCTAGCTCTCATATATTTTACATATCATCTATGATCATAGTCAATGATGTATTCTTTGAGTGACAAAAGAGTGTTTTCATTCAATCATAGAATCAGTGATTTTTTTTTAATGTCATTTGGCTCGGGTTTCATTGCTTGAACATAAGCTTAGGATCTTATTTTGCTTCATGATGTCTCTTAATATGAAATCATACAGGAATACAAATCATCAGTATGTTGTTTACAAGTAACTTGAGTATGTTTGTAGGACAAGTTAAGATAAACAACAATAGAGTTTTTGCACAACTGTCATTTAGAATGCCTGAATAGTTCAATATCTCATACAGAAATATTTTGTGCCATTTTTCTGATAATATCAAGATGATAGGTTGTTATTTACTTAGATCCATTCCATTTAATTCAGTTCCTTTGAAATTCATGATGGCTATTTTTCCATTATTGGGAAGTTGTTTGCCAAATTTACCAGAAAATATTAATTCTAATATTTAATTCCCCATATTTATTCTCATACAGAATTACTATAGAAGTATTCACATAAAAGTCTGAATAGTAGTTATTTGAAGTGATGTAAGCAAATAAACTATTGCAATGAACGAATGGGCACTGAATGCTTATGTCTGTGTTGTGGATAGCATTTCCACCTCTGTTTATGTCATCAACAACAAATTGTTTCCGGTTCATTAATGTCAGTATCATTATCGTCTAGTTACTTCATTTGCATTTGGCCATTACTTTATAAATTCTAATTGTTAGAGTAATGTGACTGACATATTACCATAAATCTCACAAATTGTACTAATGTGCTTCTTATTCCTTAATGTGTTTTAGTTCTGATTGATTTTTAAAAATAGCATTATATTTTCTGTCATCAAGGTATACCCTTTATTAGTAAGAGCCAGCTCATGTCTTGTTCTCTTACCTGTTAAATAAAATATTGCTGATATTTGGAAAACAGTAGGACTCAATTTTGTAAAGAAATTTAGAAAATTTTGGCCCTAATGTAGGAATTTGAAATACAGTGCAGGGTTTTTTAAGTGCCAGAAATCAAAATTTGTTTCCTAAATAATTTTATTGTGTTGATAAATGTTGGTGAATGTGTTTGCATATATATAATATACATAATACTTTTTTTTTGCATGATTTAAAGATTTAAGGTTGAATTTTAAATCATGCAAAATACATGACTTTTTAACCCTATTAAAATTCAAAAAGTTAGTGATTTTTTTTTTCTTCATGCCATTGTTTATCACAGAGTTCTGAACAAAATTAATTATACAAGTTAAAAACATGTGATATATATTTGAATAATATTAACTTGTAACAACTCAAATGTCATAAATTTTAAAACTGTTATATATATATTGTTTCTATAGAAGATAACCATAAGAAAGTTGTACATTTCTTAAAAGACATAATATGAAATATATGTTTTACTTATAGAATTAGAGAAATAGGATATACATTTTTAAATCATGTATATTCAATGACATGCAAAGCAACTTTATGAGTAAACTAACATTCTTATGCAATATTTTTAAAGGTTCAAATAAATGTTTTGAAAAAATATTTTCCTTGTCTCTAAGGAAAAGATTTAAATTTAATTTTAAATATTTGAAAGAGCAACTTTTTTATATATTTCCAGTTTAATATTTAGTACTAATTTTATTATCTCCATATATATTTTTTTTGTAAACAAAAAAAAATGTAATCTCTGCTCAAAAGTTTTTAATGGGATTCATTAATTTTTATGGTAGTAAAAAATTTGATAGTTTATTATTATTTTTACAGTCGAACCCACTTATAACGAGCCCGCATTTAGCGAGTTTCTGGATTTAACGAGCAAAATGGAGTGTTTTGTTTGGTACAATGTTATAAATGTATTAGAATGTATTCCTTTTACGAGCAATTTTTTCACGTCTTATTGGATTTAACAAGGTAAAAATTTTTGAAAACATAGAATAATATCAGAAATAATTTGAAATTATGTAAAAAATGTTCATCCACTCATTGAATTTATCTTCAAGGTTATCAGCATATTCATAGAAAAAGGGGGAAAGGCTAGCTATCACGGACAAAGACACCTGTCTCGTTCTCAGAAGATAAGGAAAGAATTTTGAGGGGAATAGAAGGGTGGGGGTGTTTGTAAAATCATTTCCGGTTTCAGCGTCGCATGTTCTGCATGTAGAGTGTGCTACGAAGGTGCATTCTTCTTGAAAGCGTGCTTTTTATTCGGCAGTTCGAAATGTCGAAAAGAAAAGTTTTATCCGTAAAAGAAAAAGTTGAAATTATAAAACTCTTAGATAAGGGTGAAAAAAATGTTTCAATGTTTCAAGCTGGGTGGATTGAAAAAAGTGATGGTGACTTCGAAGAGGAAGATGATTTACCACTCTCTGTTTGGTTACAACAAAAGAACATTAAACAGTTCAACGACGTTTCTAACATCGGTGATTACACGAATGTTGATGACGATGTCTTAACATCGGGTATGCTTTCCAGCGAAGATATCGTCGCAGAGGTTGTAAAAGCGCAGGAAAAAGGAAGTGAATGTAGTGATAGGGACATAGAAGATGAAATTCTAGTTAGAAAAGTTACTTGTTCCAGTGCTGTGGAGTCATTGCAAAACCTCTCACAGTTCTTTGAAGGTACAGAAAATGCAGATGATGAAACATTTAATGCTTTAAGTGTCTTGTGACGAAAATTAAATGAAACAAAATTTTGTAAAGCTAAACAATCAACGTTGGATAAATATTTCTTCACTGCTCAGTAAAACAATCTGGACGCAATTCACGTAAGTTATTTTTTGTGTATCATTTTTTGTGTCAACCTTGAATTCGGATTTAGCGAGTGACTGGATTTAACGAGCATTTTTCTGTTTCCCGAGTCCCTCGTTACATGCGGGTCCTACTGTATTATTATTTATTTAAAGGTGTTAAATAGTTATTAGAAATATTTGGCTTTAGCTGGGTATTAACCTTTTCCTTATTGACCTGGACTTGGAATTTATGTATTAATAGACAGTTTTAAGTCAGTTTCTATTTCAAACAGAGGGTGCAAAATGCAAACCAGGCTATCACTAAGAATGCCTTGGCTTTACATCCTCAATTCCTCATTTGAAAAAGGTTAATACCCAAATAGCACATTAGTATAGAACTTGCATGGCCAAGTTTGGGCCAGTTTAGTAGTGAGAGGTTTAATCTGTAGCTTGTAAAATTGATTATTATTCATGAAATTGTGTAATTTCATTCTGAAATATTATTTTTAAATTATTACAGTTGAATCAATTATTTAAGGAAATTGAAATTTAGGTACATTTTTGACAAAAGTGTGCGATTTATTAGAAAATTCATTCGATATTTTAGTATATCTCTTTACTCTCTTTCTAGGTGAGCAAGAAATATTTGATGATGATAAAAGAGTAAAATTATTAGATCATGATGGCCTTAAGAGAGGCAAGCTGTTAATTGAAGAAGCTAATTTTGATGATAGAAATCATTATACATGCGAAGCTTATAATCAACTTGATTCTGTTAACACTACAATTTTTATACGAGTCAAGGGTAAGATAATTTATCTTCAGATTTGTAGTTAAAATTCCTTTGAAAGATACTGTGACTTTTTATTTTACATTTACTTTTTATTTTTCATTAAAAATTCTGTGTTTGTTAAATAAAGGCTTAATGATTGATTTTTGAAATTCCTTAACTTAAGTATTTAAATAATTGGAGAATTTAAATTTAATTTGAAAATTAAATATGGAGACCTATGCTACATATTTATAAAAATACTAGTGTCATAATTTCTAAAGAGAATTGAAGTTGTTTTAAAAAGCATCTTAATTTAATTAATTAGCCTTCTGATGGTTGAAAATCAAAAAGTAATTGACTGGACTTTTTTTTCTTCAAATTAAAGATATTTTGGTTGATACCGGGCATGTATTAAAAAATAAACATGTCCAGTATGAAAATAAATATCATTAATTTCAAGAATTTTAATGACTGGGAAATGAGGAACATCCTTACTTTTGAACACAACATATAAGAAACAGTTGATTCTGCATTTTAATGAGGCATGTAAAGACAATTGGAACCTATTGATAAACTAAAGCAATGGAACTTACTTTAGAGGTTTTATTTTGAAAAGCATCATTGAGATGCATAGAGAAATTTCATCAAAAATATTACAAACATTAATTTAATTTGCTGTCTGTGAAACTTTGAAGAAAAAACTTATTAAAAATTATCTACTATTTGAGTGCAAAAATTCTTGTCAAATTATAATAAGTGCTTGTTTATAGATATATAATTAGTATGTTTAATTATAAGAATTAATTATTTTGTCTGATGTTTTTATTGCAGATAAACTTGCTGCATTGTGGCCTTTCCTTGGTATCTGCGCTGAAGTCGCTATATTGTGTTCAATTATTTTTGTATATGAGCGAAGGAAAAGTATGAATCAATGTGATGAACCTGATACTGATCTTCCTGCAGATAAGTAAGTATTAATTTTCTTCAAGTAATTAATTTAATCAGGAAATATGGATTCTTAGTGTATTTCCTTTGATAAAAGAATATTTTTTTCTGCCCATTTATAATTTCTAGCTTCTTAAATTATCCATATTACTTGATTTATATTAAGTTACATTTTATTCGATTTTCAACTTTTATAAATTGAAAATAATTTAGGATACTAACCAATTTATGTGTGCAATTATATTCAGTAATTTAGTAAAGAAATTTTTTTAGAATGATTTAGTCATTGATGTGATTTATTATTTTTTAACTTTGTAAATTTATTCTTTCATATAGTGAATTATTTCAATAATTCTATTCATTCTTTATTGATTTATTTTCAAAGTTCTTCCAATCTGCTATACAAAACAAATGCTTATTAGTATAAAATTAATTGAAAGATAAAACTTTAAAAAGGTAAAACTTTTTAAATAAAAAATATGGAGCTAAGAAAAGAGCTCTAAAAGATTCTTAAACAAATGCATATGCATATTTTAATGAATAATTAATAATTTTCTTCCTATGGTAGCTATGTGCAGCTAGAATTAAATGATAATTTGGTTTCAAAAATATTAAAACATTGTATTGTCATCGAGCATTCACAGTTGTCAGAAATTTTGATTCAAGCGCATCAGAAGAGGAAGAAGGTGAGAGAGAGTTCATCTTAATTGACAAGGGAGAAGTTAAATAAAAGCATGAAAATAATTGGAAAAAAAGAAAATGTTCATCTGCTGTTTGATATAAACTTTTTAGTTTGGACTATTTGTTACTAAAATTTAATATTTAGAAAATGGGTTTATCTATTTAAATTATATAATGTAGCTGCAGTATTTATATTTTTTATTTTCTTCTTTAAAATAAATTCTTCATGAATATTTTTGCTGTGTTCACTAATTTGTATTTCTTAACAGCAAACAACGTGACCAAAAAAGAACAGGACAAGATGTGAGACAAAGAAAATAGACTTGAAAAAGCTCACTTAGTTTTGTCGTGATATTTTTGGAATTATTTCTGTCTTCTGAGTTGCATTTGTTTTTTGTGAAACCATCTCGTATCATTTTGTCTGTGGTATGAAATTTCCTATATGTATCAATTGGAATCTCATAATGTGTATTTGTAATGAATTTATAGAGTTAGAGTTAATTAATTCGATTAACAAGAGATAAGTACAATTTTATTTTCGATTTTTACCTGAGACTACAAATATGCATTTTCTGATGCATAGTAACAACGAGAAATTTAGCAATGTGAGTTAAATGTCCTGTATGTTGAATTAGTCTGTGTGTGTAGTATAAAGGCCTACAGAACTGTATAGAGTACTATTGTTCTTGTGTGTTGATGTTAAAATGCAATAAATTACTCCTCATATAATGCTCACTTCTTAAAAAAAGTATTTTCTTACAGTGAGACCATCTTTAGTTTGTGAATAGACTTTGGAATGCAATTTGCATTTGATTTTGTTTTTAGCTGTTTGATATTTTCATTTCCGTATTTATCATGGAAAAATTTTTTGCCCTAGGCAGAATTTCATGTGTTTGGTTTTAAGATTATTAACAGAAGTTACTGCTGTTGTAAACTTAATCCACTCTCCTATCCTCCCTTTTTTGCTCTTTTCATTGTATTTTGAGTCCCTGAACAATTATTTTATTGCATGACAACTTCATTTAGAAAATTACTTGAAATAAAATACAGCTCATATTATTATTAATTTTATACTAATTCCAAGTTATCAATGCTCTTTAGGTTTGCAATTTTCTAGAGTCTTTCATTTAAAGACTTAAAGAAAATTATTATAAGCATTTCTTAAAAGAAAATGATTCTACTAAGTAAGGAACTTTAAATTCTGTCAACATTTTTTCACAATCAATTAACTTTCGATTTACCTCTGGTTCAACCTTTTAAATGTGAAACAGCAGGTTCTTATAGAAAGGAAATCTCAATCAAATTAATAATAAAAATATCTTTTTAATCCATTATTACTCCTTCCAGCATAGTATAGTATGAAATTAGTGCTGTCCCATGAAAAGAGTGCTTTGATTATTAAATGGTTACATTAAAATTAATATCTTGTTTTATATCTCTTCCATTACTTAACTTCCTTTTATTGTATGCCATAAGTATGTATTCTTTAAAATATTGTTACTTTTAATTGTCTAATGTGTTAAACAGCAGCAAGTACTTCTGATTTTAAAATGTGCAACTAATTAGATTTTGAAACTTTGTTTTATTGATATTTATTTTGTAATATCTAGTCCAAAGAGCTTCAAAAAGTTTTTACAACTTTGTTTTGTTTTTATTTTAATTATTGTTAATTCTTTATTTAATGTTTTAGTTTTATGAAATGATTGTTTTGAAATTGCAAATTTCTTTGTTGCAAAGGCAATATAAAAAGTCAAAGTACAATCATTACAAGAAATCTTTTTGTTTGAAATTTTTGTAGAATCCTTTTTTTTTTTTTTTTTTAACTATGAATAATTTTCTTGTAAAACTATTCAGTGGTTGCTGTTTTATTTGCAATTATATTTGTGAAATTAGAAATTGATAGAATTTGTGGTATACATAGTTTAATGTACTTATTTTGTTTAATTTTATACAAATTATCTAGTTCTGCCAAAGAAAAAAAATCTTAGCATCTATTTTTTTATTATTTTTATTTTAAAAACAACTTTGGTTAAATTCTTTCAAACTTTGTGGAATATTCTTTCTTAAGAATCTATTATAGTAGATATTGTCATAATATTCAACAATGCTGAATATGAACATTATATGGATTTATATATTTACTATATATAAATAAGACTGTTTATTAACTTTGATAAATAAGTGAACATTCTGCAATCATTAGTCGTTTCATATACCTACTGATAAATATCTATTGACCAACCTGGAAAAAAGGTTTGTGGTTTTGCTGTTCATGTTTTTTAAGTTCAAAATTTCATTGTTATTTCATTTTTTAATTAATCAGTCTAAAAACAGTTGATCCTATCTATCTCATTCTTGTTGACCTCATAAAACTGCCCATCTTTGAAAAAATATTTTTTTAGGATTATATTGAATATTTTAATCAGTTTATCTCTATTTCAACTTATCATTCATGTGTTAAAAAAATCAGAAATTTTATTTTGTACTTGAAAAATATTTATATTTTTGAGCATGAAAATATTGATAACATAGCATTATTTAAACAAAATTTCATGTAGTTTAAGGTTTTCCAAATCTGCAACATTGAGTAGAGTTACTAAATCAGATGGATAAAACATTTGGCAAAATTCGTAAGACAAGCCAGATAAAGCCATTAATTCATAAAAACATTTTCAGAATAGATATAATAGAACATTGGTCAGAATAGATATACTTTTATCATCCATACAACTTGTGCCAAAGAGAATCGGACAGAAAAATATTTTAACGAAATTCTTTTAAATCTTTCATTTGTCCGCTTAAGGATAATTAAATTCTTAGGTTAGTTTCTATTAAAGGGAAGAAAAATTGTTTTGGGGCATTAATTGATTTGGAGAGTAGTAGGAATTCAAAGATGAGAATAGGAATCTGATACTTTAAAGATGGTGAATGGTTTTTACACCATAGTTCATTTCAGCTTGCTTTGAAATGAAAGCAGATTCCAAGACATTTATAGAAAAAAAAGTTCTTTGCCGAGAAACCACAAAGGAAGTACTCAAAACATCACACAAAATGTATTGCTTCGAATGTCAGAATTAACAAATGCTCTAATAAATAGGTTTATATCTTATGCTTTTAAAAAGTCTTAATGCTTGAAGGAGGGTAATCATTTTGCCTTGTCATGGTTTAGTATTATGTATACTGCATGGCTGAAATGTTATAGCAGTGACATAAGAATATTGGCATGTTAGTTAATGACCATCACCAGCCCCAAAACAGTTCTATTCTGTAAAAAAATGCTACATCATTAGGAATTGAGTCAATAAAATCTTCATTATTCTATCTCTTAGAGAAATGATGAGTTATTTATGCAGTTACTTCTCATTCACGTACTTTCATCATGTAATCTTCCTCTCCATAGAAAATGTAGTATCTAGCTTTACAATCAGAAATAATATGAAGTATGTCAGGATTTTTTTTATTCATGCCATTAATGCTAATAAATATCTATTAAAACTCCATATTTAAATTTGAAAAATGTCATTTTAGCGTAATTACAAAAGTTATGATAAAATCCTTCCTTTAAAATTAAGTAAATTTCAATTTTCGCTGAAATTTAACATTTTTCTGCTTTTCCTCATCATTTATGGTAGACAGGTTCAACTGGACTAAGAAATTTGCTTACATAACATTGTATTTGAGGTTATTTGTGGTGAATGATCCTTTCTCAAGATGTTTTTATTCTTCGATGATAAAGATCTTGTTTGTAATTTTTCATAAACTTATATACAATCAAAAATTGAATTTGTGTTTCTGGATGAACATTTATTTTCAATTCTTGTTAAATAAACTGTTAAAAACTGATTAAATAAAACTGTGTATTTTCTTGTGACTTGTCAATATGTACTGTTTGTGACTATTTTCTACTCTTCAATTTAAAATTTCAGCTTTCATTTTAGTTGTAGAATCTGTAAATAGTTTGTTTTGTAGTACAAATCACCTTTTGCAGTAAGCTTTCATAAAGCAACTCTTTGCCCTTTTCAGGGTTTTGTGATTATATTGAATAGATCAGCAATATATATAATTGAACTTTTGTCATCTGGAAATATGCTAAATTTGTCAAAATGATATGTATTTGTTTTAAAAACCTGTGAAATTGAGCTTAAATTATATTTTGTTAAATTTATAAAGAAAATTAAAAGTGCTTACCAGTTATTATTATGAAGTAATTTAAAATTCTTAAAGAGAAAAATTTTTATTTATAGATTTTATTTTTATATGTTTAATTTTATTTTAAATTAACCTTGAATCATGTTTTTTTTAAATGTTTTATTTATTTTTCTTGGAAAATTAATTCATGTGAATTAAGTAGAAATAAAGTAAAAACCTGCAAAATTTTAACATGAGTATAAAAATATCACTTTTCATTATGGTATGTATGGTAAAAGAAAAACATTCTTATGAATTTGATTTATTGCATTTTTAAGCTATTTATTTTGTATAGATAGTCAGAATGGAGTAGAAAAAAAAGCAAAAATTCAGAGATTAACTCGACAAATTCAATATTCTGATTTTTTCCAAAATCAGAGCATGCCAATCCCAAATTCCCATCAAAGTTCTTTATTTGTATAAATAAACATTTAATAGTCCTTGAGAATTTTTGATTGGGATTTTTTCTGATAAAATTAATCGTTATTAAAAATTAAGATTTGAAAGGTATATAATGTACTCATTAGTTTATGAAACTTATATTTTTCCTAATTTGAAAACTAATAATTAGACAAAAACTTTTTTTTTCTCTGAAAACATTTTTTTAAATCTAATTTTTAGTTAACGAAAGTTTTAGAAATTTTGCAGTGTAATTTGTTTATCTTTGTAAAAGTCCTGAAATAAAATAACGTTGTTTTGTAGAATCTGTAAATTATTTATTCAAATTAAAATATTCCCCCTTTATTCTGAGACTGCAATTCAGGGTTAAAACCCTACTCTCTGATCGATTTAGGCTAAGATCATGAATACAAGTTGATGTTTCTTGATTATTCTAAAACTTGGTCAGTTTTTCTGAAATATTAATTAATTTTCATGATTTAGGTTTCTTAAAATAGTAACTGGCAGGCATTGAGTAAAATTTTATTTAACGAAATGAATAAAGAAGTATAATTTTTTTTTTAACTGTTACAAATACATTTTTTAAATTGTTCGTGTGTTTCATTTATGCTCATGAATGTGTTTTTCTATCCCTACAACATGTAAATTTTGATGTTTTATTAAATTCAGAAAATTAATAGTGATCATTACTGTTTTATGTTACAGAATGTCTTGTAAATTTAGAAGCTTTGTCAGTATGTACATATGACAGTGATATAAATTATTTTATGCAGATTATTTATATAAATATAAATATATATATATGTACAGTATTCATCCATATGTCAAGATAGTTTTGAGGTGTTTTGTACAAAAACAGTTTACCAGTGTTAATGATATTTTTGTTTGTTGTGTGTTTTTATACATCAATTTGCTTTTAAATTGCATTTCCCGAGCTGCTAAAGTCATTAATTTATTGTTTTAGACATGATTAATGTTGTAGAATGACTGTTTTGAATTGTTTAAACACTGTGCCATATTTAAATTTGTTCTAGTTATAAGTGATTTTTTAATTAGAAATTCTAGTCCATATTGATGATGTTTTCTTCTTCTATACTCTGATAATTGTGAGTGTTTAGAATTTTATCCTATGCATAGTAAATACTTCATTTGCTTCTTTAATATCTATAATTAATTATATGAAAGGTAAATTAATTTTTTTAGTTTATCTTTTTTAATCTTGAAAAAATACAGCTTAATACTTTTTTTTTTTGTTATTTTTGCTGATTTAGGAAATGTTCATAAAATGCTTATTTTACATCTCATTTTATCAAACTTTGAAATCACATTAGATCTCATTTAGAAATATTAAAATAATATTAATAAAAATGTTAATGAATGAATTGTGTAGAATTTTTCTAATGTATAGTAAAACTTGAATTTCATTCATTTTATTATATTTGATTATTGATTGATTTTAGCTTATTTTGTTTTCAACTTTCTTGTTTTGTTAACTAGTATTTTTAATTTCAATAAAGTTTTATCACAATATGCTATTTTTTATTTTCTAATTTCTTGTAAATGTACTTTTAAAATTAATAGTGCTTTTATATTAGCAATTGATGAAGTGATGTGAAATCATGAGGGATATTAAGAAGTTATTTATAATTTTAAATTTATTCAGTTTTATGTTACTTTTTTATGATTCCATACACTATCCCTTTTGATATCTTTGAATTATAAAAGAAAAAAGTTGTAAAAATGATTGCTTATTAATTTATTTTCAATGAATTTTTACTCTGAAATTTGATTTATTAAATATATAAAGTGGTTAGATATTCATAGCATACTATTAAACCATCTTCATGCCCTCTTCTTTTCTATTTAAAAGTTTAAGCTGGAGCAGCATGAAAAATTTTAATTACATACTTGTATTTTAATTGTTAAAGATAATGTAAGAATCACTGAATGTTAATTGCACCTGTTAAAATTGGAGTATTTATTTTAGTAGAATTGCTTGCATTTATTTGTATAATTTTAAAACTATTGTTGAAATTATTTTTCCATTCTAACCATGAGTACAAAAAAAATTAAATTTTTTTTTAGCCCGTAAACTAAACTTTACTCTACAGATATTCTTAATAACTTATTTCTAAAATTAATTATGAGATAAATTTCAGCATAATTATCATTGGATATGTGTTATTTTGAGAACTATGTCATAAGGTTTTTCTATGGAAAAATGTTACCATAACACAGAATCTTAACTAGGGTGTCATTATTCTGAATCAATTGATTGCAATAATATGACGCTTTGTTCCTAAAAGTTAATTATAATTTATACATATCATTATAACAGTTGTGTGTTCAAATTCAGCTTCACTCTGATGTGATTTACATGCATTCTTGCTGTATAGATGAGTCTCTGTAAATGATAATTTAGTTGCTCTTTGTGTCTGTATTTTCTAATCTTATTATCTACGAGTAAAATAAAAAAATGAATGCTTTGTTATGAATCTGTTCTCTTATGTTTCTCTTATTTGTATTTCATTTGGTTTTTAATATCGGATTATAGAAACTGATATTATAAAGAAATACATTTGTATTATAATTAATTTAATTATTCTAATTATCATCTTTTAATATTCTAAATATTGGAGTATAATTTTATTTTGGAAACCACTTGCTAATATTCTACATAATGAATTTATATTTAAAGCGAAAATTGTTTTATTTTGCAGAATTCATCGCATTTTAAACTTTACTGTTTCATTGGTTGATTCCAATCATATTATGATCATTTGCAGTAGATATTTCTTAATAGCATTTGGACTTCAGTGGCCTAGTGATAAAGTCTCAGCTACTGACTGGAAGGCTCCAGGTTTGAAACCTAATTTCATTCAAGATTCGTTATGTATTCGACCTGCTGGGGGATTATATCTGATGCCATGGACCATGTCCTCTCATTACTGCGCACGGATGTTTGGAGAAATCATATCAGCTTAAGCGTCATTCTCGTCATCTGACCATGGTTCAAAATTACCTGGTTCGTTCCAAAATAAATTTAGTGTTGCTTCCAAACAGGACGTTAGTATAACTAAACTAATCTTAACTGCTATGTGTATTCTGCCTGGAATGTATTGTGAAAAAAGATATTAATAAGAAAGTACTTGCGCTATTATGTACATGGTGTCTACTGTAATCATGTATCTATAGTTAATGTCTAAATCATCTAAATATATAAATGCAATTAGAAAAATATTTTAAATTGTGCAAAGAATTGTTTTTTATGCCATTTAAATCGATGTATGTCCGCCGCAATAAGATTCGCTAAACAACGAATGTAATTACTTTGAAGCGGCCATTGGCAGCCTTTAAATATCAAATTCAAATTTTCATTACACAGTTATTTATACTGTTTAAAAATAACCAGCAGAAATAATCCCCTCAAAACTTTGTCGCATACTCTCTAATAAAGGTGCTATCTAAGAAAACGCCTTGAATGGCATTGGTGTACAATAGCTACAAAATATTAGCCTTTGACGTGAATTTAGCATTTTTATTAAAGCGATCGTGTGATCCTTGGCGAATGTTTTAGATATTAATGCATGGCATGCAGTTAAAAGTATCCAAAAATCTTTTTTTTTTTTTTTAACCAATTGGAAGAAAAATTTGACGCAGAACTGCACTTGTAGTCACAAAATCATTTGCCAACTTTGATGTGCTTAAAACATGGCGTTATTGTGTGTACATATTTTTTATAGTACAGGTTGACAAACTGTCAACATCTCATTTTCACCAACTTTGATAGGCGTCTACACTTCAGAGGTTAAAAATGTGTACCAAATTTTATCCATCTAGCTCTCTTCGTTTTGTAGTTATCGTGTTAACTACAAACGATATATTCGAGCAACCGGCTAGACATATTTCCTCTGTAAAAATGTTGCTCAAAATTTGATAAAAATCTGCACATTTGATGTAAAGACCGTATGTCATATTTCATCCGTCTAGCTCATTTTGAGTTAACTCAAAGGGTTTTTGAGTTATATTTGTTACGGAACGATAGACAGACATTTTCCAAAAATGTGTTTTTCGAACTCGGAGATGAAAAACGTAAAGATTCGCCAAAATATCGAGTTTGTATTTATTATTATTATTATTAACTATTGTAATACTTTCTCTATTCTTCGATGCGAGAAAGTAAAAAAAGAAGTAAGTATTTTATTAAATAGGACCAATGGAACTCAGCTAATAGAACAAACTGTTCCGGATTCAAAAGTTTGCAATTTTTTTCAGCAATACATTTGTTGACTCAAACAGCCTGAAAAATAAATTAATTACTGCAGTCAAAGCATTTTTCCTGTTGGAATATATCTCGCTCGCCAACGGTTTAAAAATAAATCATTCGTCAATACTTGGAGTAAAAATATTGTATGGAATATAGAATAAAAGGAAAGGAAAATGAGATTCTGTATACATTCTACATTCAGTACGGAAGATTTCATTTTTTACATTCTAACTTGAAGGAATCTACCTATATATACTATATATATAACGTTAACGTACATGACACAGAAATCGCTCTTATTACTTATTATGGAATGGCAGCAATGAAATGTAAACCTACCGATGTACTAAAGTTTCAGGAGAACTGTTGTATTCAGCGTTTCTATAGCTGCACTTCATTCAACATTAGCTAATTAAATAAGATTATTATATTATAAACGCTGCTCGCCGTGTCAAACGCTTCCTTCAGTCAAAAGATGTAAAAGAAATTAAGAAATAAAATTTCATCGGAAAGTTTAATAATTGAGGGTGAAAATAAGCTTAATCATCACTATGGATACTCGCTATGGCTTACTTACTGGAAATAGATGACTTCCAAAACTAATAGTTTCCCAAAAAGGTTTTTGCATTATCTTAAACTTTAAAAAATTATCTCTTTAATGATATTGATTTCATTTCTATTCAGTTTTTTTTTTCTTTATTTTTTAATAAATATTTCAAGTTTATTTTACAGCTTTACGATGCTTTTAATGTTAGGTTTGGTTTAGTTTGGTTTCGAAAAAGCTATTTAAGAGTAATGCTCACTTCAGTTGCTTTTTTAATATTATTAAATTCAAACTTATGCATCAAAATATTCAATCGCTTGCTTTTGCTAATGTTAAAATTAAGGTTAAAAAAAAAACAATTTTTTTATCGTTAATTCCGAAATAGAATTTTTACCTCCACTTATATTTCATAATATATATACTTTTAATTTGTTGCAAAAGGATTCAGTTCAAGTCCTATTTTTAAGTCGTGTCAAATAAACTGAATTTTTAACTATACATTTCATATTAATCGTTTAATAAAATAAAAAATCAACAATCGTGGCGAGCAAGCTGATCGTCAAAGGCGGCTAGTATTTTTAAAAAAAGATTTTTCACAAAACAGATTTAAATGAATGAATGAAAAATAATAAATGAATGAATTAAATTGATCCATGTTTAAAATTTATTAAAGTTGTCCATATGGCACAACAGGGGAACACTCTTTATTACCAGAAGGAAAGGAAAAAAAAACCCGGTAATTTTAGATAGGTAAAATGTAGCTGTAATGATTTTTAATTATTTCTTATTATATTAAATTCATTTAAAACCAATTTATGATGAACTGAAATTCATCAAGCAGTTTGAAATCTTTCCAAAGAAATCTTTTGAACTCGGAAGATTTATCTTGTAACTTCTACGAAGTAATTTACGATATTTACTTAAAGAGTGATCCCTTTAGTTGCCTCTACTCTTCACAATATTTAAAAGATATCGATTTTTACTCTAAATTTTTCCTTTTTTGCGAAAGATTTTGATGCAGTTCTAAAAAAAATAGTACTTTGATTGTGACCTTCTTCAACTGACAGGTATGAGGCTGCTAAATATTTGATATAAATAGCCAAATATTTACACAAACGGATACACTGAGCTATCGATCCATAATCTTGTTAAAAGACGATCGATGTAGTTCTTTTTGTTTTAACGTGACAGCTTTTTTTAAGGTTGACAATTGTGTGATGCAAGAATTGTTCAAAAAGCTCTACAGTGTAGACCGTTGAACTTAACGCTACAAAGTGAGACACGTTTCTATTTCTTGGTTAGCAAGTGCTCATTAAAAAAAGGTTTTGATGCAAGATTTTTTTTTTTTTTGTAATTTTAATAAATTAAAAATAAATTGAACTCAATATTTCTTCACAATTTTGTGGTATATTATCCTACTAAAACGATTTAAGAAATTAGCTACTCAGAACGTGAGAATTTTTTTTCTAAATTTATTGTGCAGTGGTTATTGCAACAGATTTTTACCTCTCATTAACTATAGAGATTATCAAGGCTGAGATAATGGTGAAGTAGGATCATTAAAAAAATTTAGTAAATTTACATTTAAAAAATAGTTGATTCTCAAGACTTGCTTGGCTAATTATTATTCCATATTTAATAGAGATATTCCCTATTTCGTATTTTTTGTCTTTACTCAGCTGTATAACAGAGATAAATATATTAATACTAATAACATATGTATACTAATAACAGATATAAATTGTGTGTGTGTGTGTGTGTGTGTGTGTGTGTGTGTGTGTGTGTGTGTGTGTGTGTGTGTGTGTGTGTGTGTGTGTGTGTGTGTGTGTGTGTGTGTGTGTTTGTTTGTTTGTTTGTTTGTTTGTTTGTTTTGTCGCTCTACTGGATTATCTGACTTAAAACTATCAAATTCGAAACATATATACCTTTATGTGGATCTCGGCGGAGAGATTTTTTAAAAATTTAATTTCTGTTTTAATTAAGCAGAATTTTGGCATTTCCCATGATAACTTCCAAAACTGAGTTTCAGTAATTTTTTAAAAATATGGTTTTACTGAATTTCTAGCAATGGATTACATTGTTGCCTGAAACACAAACTGTTTTCATTGTCCCATTGAATACTTAATCGCGTGATTTTCCTCCATCTGTTCCAGGTATTATGTTTAATATATATTACACTTTAAAATTATAATAACGTGATAATTATAAGATAAATGAAGAGGACATTTTTATTTTTAACTAGCAGCACCCGCACAGCGTTACCCATGGCATAGCATCCAAAAGGAAAAATTAGCTTTAGACTTAAGTCTAGCCTCCACCCGATATGACATGGACATGTCACACAACATCAAACAGACATAAAAATATATTAAGAAATCATCAAAAATTACTACAAAACAATTTTTTATCGCACATATTCAGAAATATTTAGGGCTAAGATTTGATATACAGTCATTTGGCGTGTTGCGAGGTTGGCACTTTTTCGGTGGCTCTTTGTTTGGGGTTACATGGCCGTCAACTTTTTTTTATGTTACTGTATGCTACTCTATTTCGATCTTTCCTATTCATTTCCCTTGATTTTTTTCTGCTGCACATCTTCCTTCTGCTTACTTTCATTATTTCGATTCAAATTTTTTGCATTCATTTCATTTTACTGCATTTATTGACTTTTTTTCTTCTATATTTCAGTTAATTTGCTGCAGTGTTTGTCGGAACCTTTAGATTGGAGACGCAATTGCTGTCTTTCTAGCCACATTCATCCATTTCGCTAAAATTTTGTGATAAACTATTTTTTTTATTTAAAAATGACTGTATATAATGCTGTTCCATATTTAGACTGTTAAAATGGTTTCAATTTTTCCTTGTAAACAACACATGCCTTTTGATTCATCTTTCCATTTTAAAGTTGGGCTAAGCTTTGATATACAGCCGTTTTGTGCCTTGCAAGGTTGGCAATTTTTCGGCGGCGCTTTTTCTACCGTTACCCTATTGCTGCCGTTCTCGCCACATTCAGCCATTTCGCTAAAATTCGGCGATAAATTATTTTTTGGCGAAAATGATTGCATATCAAAGTTGTTCCTAAAGCTGAACAATATGGACAGACTACAGACAATGTTCCTATTGAAACCGAGGCATCATTTCTGTAATCCACACATGGATCGAAATTCAGAGCGGAGTACTTCTTTTCGGATCAAACATCAGCAACGTTTGTTCTTTCACTTCTACTCCTGTGTCTCAAATTTAAATGTCTTTCTCTGTCAGCAGACAGGTTAGATTCATTCTGTCTCTTCAATTCAATTGCAGTGCGATTTAAAGAGAGACGGTTACTTTGCTCAGCAGAAGACTTTCCTTTGAAGAAAGTGTGGACATTCTTTCTCTGATATTCGCTAACCTAACGTTTCTTTCCTCTACATTTTCATTATCGCGCAACAAACGAAGCGTTTTGGCATTTAATGTGCTCCGGTCAAGGTTGAATTTCCTTCTTTTGGGGATAATGAGATTTGAATGGCTGTTTAAAATCAGACTTAAACAAAGAAATGTATAGCATATGAATACCACAGCCCTTGCTATTTGCACATGCGATGTTTGAGATTTCCGCTCACGCGCGGATAAGTGCAAAGCACAGATACTGCTGCTTTACGCATGCGCGAATCGTAGTAAGAAAATAATTGAAATCACAATTATAAAACTTCTTTTTCATTTTGATAAGACTTCAATATGCTAAAACCCTCCTCAATAAACGTGCTACAAAATGGTACAAATATCTCCAAAATTAGTTAAGTATTTCCCGAGTTTTTAGGGTTTCAAGATATAGACGCTTTCAAGAGACTTCATTTTATACTATGTATAGATAACGCTATGATGTTATGGGATTGCATCCATTCAAAGCATTCATATATGCGATAAGCAGAATTTTACTGTTAAAATAAAACACCTTTAATGTCAGATAATTTGGCAGAATCCTGAAATTATAAAAAACGATTTATCAGATATTAAAGTAATATTCCCAGTGAACAACTAGTCGCCTGAGACGACGAATATAAATATGTAGATGGCAATAAATATTTTGCTTTATTTTTGTCTGCACATGTCTGTTATTTACTTATTTCGAAAGCATCATGTTTATAGCACATGAAAAGAAAATTTCGATTTTCTGCATCCTGATATGGCAGGGTCCGTAACCAATCTTGAAAAAATGCATACCACCTTGTTTTTAACATCGTATCAAATACCTTGTCTTTAAAGAAAACTTTGTTTTTGATACAATATAATTTATTTGTTTATTTATTGCAGAAGACGTGGTATAAATATTCGTTTTATAATGAAATTCAATACATCAGTCTTTTAAAATTATATGAAGGAATGTGTCTAGTCTATTATCGATTTCTTCTTCTTTTTTCATGAATCATCTCGATTAGAAAAGCGTTGTGACAACTGAAGCCTTTTGTTAAAGCTATTTAAAACCTGAAGAATCATTTTCTTTCTAACAAATTTTAATCATTTTTCGCAAAGCCAATTCAGTTCTGTGCAGTGCCTTGTAAAAAACTGTCTTCAGTCTTTAACCCGCGACCTTCAAAAATACTAGTCAGCTCTAATGACGTTAAAATTTGAGAACATTTATGATCACAGTGATTTTTAAGATAGGTGACTAAGTTTTAAAAAAATCCTTTTATTATTATTATTATTATTATTATTTTACGAAAATATGATTTTTTTTAATTTAATATTCTTAATGTTTGAACAGGTTTATTTATAAAATCGTTAAAATTTAACAACTAAGTTTATTCGGGGGGGGGATAACACTGAATTTTATATTTGCGTTTATGTACGTTTTAATGCTATTTTATGTCTTTAATTATGTCTTAATTTCTTCATAAATTAAAATTCTAATGCATATTTTTTTACAAATTTGGTATAATAATTTCTCAATATGATCTGCAGTTCCTGAATTTGAAATACTTTATAGTTATTTTAGAGCTTCAAATTTCGAAAAAAAAAATTGAAAATTTCGTGTCGTTTATTAATAGAATGCCAATGGATAAAAGAATGGTTAAAGATAAAAATACAACTTAAAGAATGGATAAAAATACAACTTATTTTTTAGTTCAGGAACTAGATAATATATTCCTTAAGTTATTTACAAAATTGTTAGCATTTTTTTTTTTTTTTTTTTGTAAAACCTCTAAACTAGTAGATTTTTACTTTATACCTCTTTTTTGTCCCCCCCAAAAAAAGCCTTTTTCCTAATTGTTAAAAAAAATGGCTTTCAACTGGTATACTTTGGTTTCATAGATGCTTTATTCTGTTCTTTTCATACAAATATTCGAAAATATAAGTTTTCGAACGTTTTACCCTTAGAACAAACTCGGTAGGTAAAAATTCCTGCCTTGATCTGTAATTGCCATCAAAATTGTAAATATTTGAAAATCTTGTTTTTCAAATTAGATTTTTCATTTATAGAAATATATCAAACTAAATACTAATATACATAGCATTCGACTTATAAAGTAAATTAGTTCTTAGAAAACGCAGAAGAATTGCTATCAGGTAACCCAAATGCATACTTCATTTTAAAAATAGCTGGTAGTTAATCTGACAAATCAATGGGATACAAATAAGTATAAAAGAAAAATTCGAAAGCATATATATTAGAACAATATTCATAAATGTTATTATATGCATTAGTATAATTGATAAAAATGGGAAAAAAAATGAAAATTAAAATACTTTTATTTTGAATTATTTTTATTTGTTAACTAGTTGCCTTTGGCGACCAGCTAGTTCACCGGAAATATTAGTTATATTTATTTCCAATTAAATGTGTGTTGTTTTTAATTGTCTTACATATGTTCTCTTCATTTTGGATATGAATCTTTTCAATGGAAATTATATATAAAACGCACATATGTGATTTATCTATTTTCTAACATTCATAGTGCTGCAACTTTGCTTTTTTATTCGTTATGTAAACTACATTTATTAAACACACGCCTTCTTTTTTTAGCTTTTAACAACTGAAAAAAAAAAATACCGCGATTAAATGTTTGAAACAATGAAAACGGTTTGAATTTCAGAGCAACAATATAATTTATTGTTAAAAATTAGGTAAAATAATAGTAATAATAATAATAATTTTTAAAATTTGCCGAAATTTGGGGGAAATTCACGATCATTACATTGGTATCATAAAAAAGAAAAAAAAATTAATTTTCCGAAAACTAGTTTGAGTGTCTATAATATTTTAGGAAACTATCGAAAAAAAAAAAAAAAAAAAAAAACCTCACTGAAATTTCGCTTATTTTTTTAATTATTAAAAAGTGCTCAGAGCTACACATTCCAACCTTTTCAAGCATATTTACACTAAATTTGGTACCTCTGGATGAGACGGTTTATCCTGTAAAGCGCGAGCACTCACACATGCACACTTCCTTCTTATTAATAGAAAAGCACATTATAGATTCGAAAGGAGTATGGTCCAGCTGACTATTCTCCAATACAAAGTAAAAGAAAAAAATTCTTATTATGGTCCAAACATGCTATTTTGAGATTATATATAATATTATATAGCCCTTTTTCTTGGACATTTTCAATTAGAAACAATTTATTTTGAAATTATGTTTGTGTATCTGTGCGTCTATCTGAATACATGAAAACAAAATTCAGCGACCGAAATGCCTTGAACTGATGAATTTTTATATGTGATTTCTGTACTAAAATTGCTGCTAATTCTATCAGATTGTAAATATAATTTATCAATGAGAAAAGTGACTTCCTCTGAACATGTACGTAAATACGATAAAAAAAAAAGAAAAAGAACGCAACAAACTATTTAAATGATTAAATGTAACAAACTAGCCGCCAATGTCGACCGTCTAGAATATTAATCCGACCCGTCTAGAATATTAATCCGACCCGTCTAGAATATTAACTTTTTATATTGTTAAATTTTAATATGGAATGTATATATTTTTTTTAATTTCACACTGTGATTTGATAAAACCAAAAAATATAAATTACTTGAATTAGTCAAAACAAATCAAAGCGCATACAAATTAAAAAATGCATATACTTCAAAATAAAAGCGGTAGTGAAAATCCTACTACGTAATTAATGCCCAAAGAAAGCATTTTTAAATCTTAATTTTAACATTTATAAAAGAATGCGATTGAATATTTGGATGTGTTTGAATTTCATAAACATCAAAAATTGTTACAAATTTAGCTAAAGGTTAAAAAGTAAACAAAACATACCAAATTTGATATATTTAAGTCATTGCGTTTTGAATCCTTGCATATACATGTTTCTGAAATTACAGACCAACGGACGGTCAACCCCTTTTTGGATTTAGCTCAAAGTGCCAACATTATAAATGTCAAATCTACGTGCAGAATCTTATCTATCTAGCTCTCTTCGTTTTGTAGTTATCGTGAACAAACTATTCGTTTTGTAGTTATTTGAACAGACGGACAAACGAACTTCTTCTCAATGGATTTTACTCAATATTTGGTAGATATCTGCAAATTTGTTGCAAAGGCCGTATACCAAATTACATCCATCTAGTTCAAAACGTTTTTGAGTTATTTTTGTCACAGACAGACGAGCATTTTCCAAAAATGTGTTTTGCAAACTCAGAGAAGTCTAAAGCGTGGAAATTCGACAAAATCTTGAGTTCGAATTTTTTGACGATTACTATACTTTCTCTATACTTCGTATACGAAAAGGAAAAAATAACCTTCCTCCTTTTTAGAAGCTCCCGATTTGCAGGAAAACTAGATACGGTTTGGAACGAAGTTAATTGATTCCTATTTTTCCTATCTCAAATTGCATCTTTAATCCAACAGGACTTTTTGTTTGTTGGTTTTCTTATTGGCTATTTATAAATTTGGGATCAAATTCTTGTTACCTAGATAGAAATATATCTGGCTTATTGAACATTCATTTTCTTTTGCTAGAGATCACTTTTCGAAGAAAAGGTAAGAGGGCAATTTTCTAAAATGTTATTTAGATGGAAAATTTTTATGATGGATCAATTTTATATATAAAAAACGATGAAAGTTGCAAATTAATTATTGGAAATCTTATATGATATTCATTTTTATACAAGCATTATCGAGCATATTGGTCGAAGATGAAAATTATTTGAGGATAAGGGTTGGTTCTAATACTTCTATCCGCTGAATTATTATTTCAAGATTAATATAAATTTCTAGTGATGAAACAAAGAATTTAATATGCTTGAAATGAAAGAAACTTCATATCTGGTTCTAGAATTAAAAATTTAAATCTATTTAAAAATAAAGTCGTTTTTCTTTTTTTGCTTATAATCTCATGATAAATGTTTTTTGCAACAATGCTAATTTCTTATCTGATGAGTCGTCGCTGGCTAGAGAGTATATAACTTTATGTAGGAGTATAATTAATTTAATAGCGATTTCATTAATTTTCATAGAAGCATAATTCACATGTCTAATTGATTTTGAAAAAAATTTTGGAATAAAATAATACTTAAATAAAAAGACATCTTAGAAATAATCTGAAATGACATTAGATCATATCTCTTTATAAAAAAAGGAAAAGAAATTCGAAAAGAAGTGTATTTTTTTAGAATGAAAAACACCATAAATCTCTGCCTTTAAATCTTTTGCAAATGGAAAAAAAATATTTCATTCATTATTTTTAACAGTTAATCTTTTTATTGTTGTTGTTTCACTATATGGTAAACAATTATATGTACAAATACAAGTGTCTACTGTATTGCTATACATGTTGGTCATAAAAAATTTCTCGGATTCGAGAATACCTAGAGGCCTCTCTGTTTCATTCAATCGAAAAAAAATTCAGATATTAAGGATATGTGCTCGAGATTGTGTTGATTTAAAACAATAAAGCTGTCACAATTAAGTTACAGTGAAAAAAAATGTCGAAGTTTCCCAAAAACATCCATCATTTTTTTTTTCCGTGCGCAAATTGGTAAGGACATTGAAATATTATAAATGACGTTGGTATGATACACGTAGGACGAAAATTGACGGCATAAAATATTTGTAATGGATTAGAGACAACACAAAAAAGAAGTGCATTGATGCATTTTGCGTAATTCATAGACATGGACGATAGAAGCCCCATTCACAGAACACTATGCGTAAAACAGAGCTTGTGGAGATTTCTTAGTTAGCAATATGCGAAAATTGTTTCTTCAGTCAGATTTCGAATGTGCCAAAAAGATGACATTTGCAAGGAAACGAGGTGAATACATAAATCAGTTTTTGAATGGAAAAATTGCTACAGAAGAAGTTCGAGTTCCGCGAAAACTGTACGTTATTTGAAGTTAATATTATAGTCATGTTCCGTGAAAACTCTTAGTTATTAGATTTAAGAAAAATTATAAAAATGTGATAGACCGCGATCCGGATGATCATCTATCCCTGTTGAAGTTGTTGCGGAAGTGAATATTACAAGAAGTATTACACGCAGTCTGAGTGTAGCGAGAAGCACAGTTCATTAGCTTCTGCGCTTTATTCTGCAGATGTGTCCGCATCAATTTCAGCGCGCCCAGATATTGCAACCTGAAAATGAGAACAACGTTTCTACTTCGCGATTTTTTTTCTTTTTTCCCTTCCTCAAATGTGATGACCATGGCGGCTAGTATGGACGAATGAGGAGCATCTACATCTGTGTAGCAAAGCATCCGGCAGGTTGTGCAATCCATTTAAATCACCACGCACGCTATTTTCCAATCTTCCTTTCCTGAAAGTTGAAGTAGAAGGAAGCGATTATTTTGACCGTGTTCTATCCTGGTATGAGCATAGAAACGAACCCAATATCTTGTTCCTAACCCACGGTGAATGTCTTCAAATCGCTCGATTGATTGAACACTACAGAAACTTAGAAATGTTGAAGAAGTGTTAAGAAAAATTCTAGAAAATAGTAGCTTGGGTTTTATGTAATCAACTATTAATGAGTTCTGGAAGCAAGAATTCACGAGATTTCCATCTGAGGAAATACAAAAGAGAAATCCAGTGATGAGAAAATATGCGGAACTGATGAGAGAGGCCTTGGAGAAAGACCATGCATGTAGTGACCAGTTCGTAAGGGATGGGGCCGTGGGGGAAGAAAAATAACCTTTTCTGAGAATCAGCTGAAGAAATCGGATGAACACATACGTGATGAAATAAAGAACTCGGTTGTAATGATTTTATAGAAAACTAATGCGATGGAATGATAAAATATAATTTTATTTCTTTTTGTTCTTCAATCATACTTAAATATATTTCCGTTGCCTACCTAAATTAATAAAAACCGGATTGGGTTATAATTTACTTATTATTATAAATATTGGTTGTATCTTTTGACAATATTCTGTGCCATTTTGTGATGGTTTAAATGAAGAGTTTATGCTATCAAAGATATTAACTAAGATATATATTATATTATCAGAGATATTAACTAAAATATATATTATTTTATCAGAAATATTAACTAAAGTATATATTATATTGTCAGAAATATTAACTAAGAGATTCAGATTAACATTTTACTTTACAAATGACATATTAAATGATGTGTACAAATAAATTTCTGTCATTTATTGGAGGAACAAAATATATTGCAAACTTTTCTCTATTGCTTTCTTGTTTTGAAACCTTACAATGCTCACCAAATGGTTCAATAAAATACTTTTTGTCTTAGTGTTTTCTTTTGTCTCTTTCACGATAAACATAGGTCAAAGTACTAAAGACTAAACAAGACCTCGTTTTTGCTGCCATTAAGTTGGTAGTAATTTTTAAGCCACTTGGGATCATTTAATTTGGTCGAATGTTACTTTTCGTCAATCGAATTTCGCAAACAAAGTTTGAAATTTAAAAAAGATTCTGCCATAGCCTCCCCAACGAAAAGAAAATCTACTAAAAAGTAAAAAAGAGTTGTAGTAATATTAAATTAGACCCCCCCCCCCTCATTTAACATATACATTGTGAAAAAACGAAAAAATTTCGATTTTCAAAGGATAATTTCCATAAAAGCCTTTGCATATTATTCAACTAAAAATATTGAGTAAAATTATACCTTGAATTTTCAGTTCATACAATAGGCCTAAAAATCGGTGTAAATCGATAAACGCCAAATTTTATCTTTAGCAAAAGCTATACAAGCCGTGATTTTTTTTATTTCTTATGGTGCTTATTTTATTACTTGATAACAGAAAGGTTTTATTTAAAAACCATGCTACTTTTTGAATTCACACATTAGGGATAAATTTTCGAGCCTTCGTGAAAAATCAGGATTTTGCGGCGTGGAAGATGTGAACATGTTCATAGTAATAAATGGAATAGGCTTTCATAATGAAAGAAATAGACTTTGATGATGAAAAGAATCATACCGTCTTTCAAGAGGAAAAGAATTTCTAATCGTGCATACTTAGAGACCTCTACAGGTATTATTCTTGTTCTGAATCCGCCAAAAATTTGTTTAATATGATCAGTATACTAAATATACAATTTAATACTAAACAGGGTTTTTTTTTGTTTCTTTCTTGTAAATATCAGTAAATCTGCCATATAATAATTTAAATTGAATATTTTTTAATTAGCATATTATCACTCCACCTTGTACTTTGAAAAAAAAATTATGTTAAATATTGAGGAAATGCTGTATATTTTCTAAGCTGTGATTTGATGAATGTTAAAAAGAATTACAAAACTTTTTTGAAGATATCCTTTTCTGTGATAATGAAGTTAAATATCTTGGTTTGATTTTTGATAGCAAGATTATTTTCAAGAATCAAGCCATATACAATACCGATAAATTATGGGCAAAAGTATATATAATAATTCCATTAATTAGACAAAATTCGCCACTATCAGTACACAAAAAAGTTCTTGTCTTCAAATAAATATTACTTCCTATCTTCAACTATGTTTCTTCTATTTGAAGCCTCGCTACTAAAATGCAACGTAAAAAAATTCAAATTATTCGAAACAAATCTTTCAACATCAACACAAATGTACAATAGTTCATACACAACGATATACTCCATAAGAATTTAAAAATGCCAAAAAATCGAAAGTCATATTAAAGAACTTTATAGAAAATTTTACAGGCTATTAAGAAACAGCAAAAACCTTACCATCAAAGATCAAATCCAATTTATTCACGACTCTAGAAAACATTCTTATTCATACATTACTATCAAATGAAGCCTTCCGCTACTTATTTAAAAACCTTTTCAGTCCTTATGCTTCATTTTATTTAGATCTCTTAAACTATCATCGTAAGTTATTATATAACTTTTTTGCTTTTCACTGCTTCACCTTGATGGAGTTTTTTTTTTCACTTAATTTGAGTAGAAATATTTTGACATTAACAAAGCTCAATTAGAAAATTGAGTTCGAGATAAGACTTAGTATAACAGTGGTATGCCTTAAAAATTTTCATTCATTTAAAATATTAAATAACAATAACCAAACCAATTCAGAGAAAAAAAAAGCCTGTAAACTTTTTGCATAACTTATATACTAGTAATTTGCCGCTGCCTTCAAGGCAGTCACTTCGCAAGCACAAGGTCAGAGTTCAGCTCTTGGCAGAATTTTTTTTTTTTCATTTCTTTCCTTTTAATTGTGTTTATCAAAAATATTCAAATTAAATTAAAAAAATTATTAAATAAACAAATTATATCAATTAATTATTAACATTTTACTCATAATCTAATTTTTAAAAGAAAAATAATTACAAATATAAATGCGTTTTTTACAAGAAATTTCCAAATTATCTCAATTAATTTAGCGTTTTACAAATATATTACTCATTTTTTTAAGTAAATTATTACTCCTTTTTAATTTAAGTTTTATAAAAATAAGTATTTATTTTTATAATAATTAAATTATAATCAAACTTTAAAAAATAATTATAAATATATATGCACATTTTTTAAGTTCGAAATTTTTTAAAATTAAGTTAACAACTTGCGTGTAATTTTAATTTTTATGTTACTTCTTTTTTTATGCAAAAAATAAGTGTTCATTCACCTAATATTTGAATTATAATTTATTTTTTGAATGAAGAATAATTATAAGCATAAAATAATGATATTAATTATTTATATAATTATTCGTATCATAAAAAAATTATTCAGTATTTCAAAAAATTTATTTTGCATTTATTAATTTCCAATAAGAATAATATTTGTAATTATCGTAAAAATAATCGACACAAAATATTTTTTGACATCTTGCACAGTTGAAAAATCATGATTGGTTCCAAGAACAATGTGTCTTTAAGAAATCTCTTTAATATACTTCAAACTTCATATACATTTAAAAATATTTATCTTTTAACCAAAAGTTGGGAACTTTCAACAGAAAGAATACGAATTGTATCTATCACCTTATAAAAATTCTAAAACATCTGCCTTGTGCATTCAGTAACCTAACACCTGTTTTCTAGTATTTCTTTTCGCTTATTAATATAGGAATTGTTTGATTACATATTTTAAAAATTATCAGATTAAAATTAATTAATTAAATATTACTATTAATATATTAAAATTTGCGATATAAACACGGTTACGTCGAATTAGAAGAAATAATGTATATTATTAAATTACAAAAACCTTAAGCTTTTAATTTGTTAAGATGATAACAACTTAAATTATTTATAGCCATTAAACTTGCATTTAAACTTATTTTTATTTTAAAAATTAATAATAATTCAAGTGTATAAAGAAAAATATTTATTTTTGCACAAAAAAGGGATAACCTATTCTTTAAAACTATTTATAAATTTGTAATTTAATTTGACTAATTTTAATATAAATTAAAGCTAAAAAAAAGATACACACAAGCACCGGAATCTGGCCACCGACTTACAGAATAACTTCCTTGACCACCACGCCATTCTGCTCTTAATAGAGGAGGTTTAATGATTAATTATTAGTATATAAGAGAAGCAGAAAATTTGAAGGCTGTGCTTTCGGAATTGAATGGCTATTGTGCTTTGATGTTTTGTTGAATAAATATCCTAAGTGTAAAATACCGTGATGATTAATATTTTCCTGAACTCAATTTTCCGACGTGTCCTCCCTGTATAAGGCTCAACAAAATATCCAACAAAGGAAAAGATGAGCTATTTTGTTGTAAGGAGTGGCAACGCTTCTCATATTGGCTTGGCTTCATAATTGTTTGTTTCGTTTTAAAACTGATGCTTAAATTTCATCATCGTATTCAAAGCGCGCCGATTTTTCAGTGAAATATGATCATTGGTATTTCATAATTTATCAGCGGTTTGATATTACATTTGTACTGTTTCAACAATAAAGAAATAGTCACTACATATAAGTTACTGTGTGTATAGTTTGCTATCCATTCTATACATATGATGGATCCGAGCGATCAGAATCCACCTGATGAAGATGAAAGAAAGCAGGTAAGTCATTTTGTATATTAAATAAAGCACCTGTATTGAAATTCTTTAACAATATCTCATTCTAATCTGTTTTTATGCAACTTAAATTCAAGATGTATTACATTTTTTTTTAAGTAGAGAAGACAAATGTAATATAAAATAAAGATAGTAGATTTTAATGCTTGAATTATATTAGCTTAACTTCGAAGCATTTTATCATGTCTCTATATCACAGTTTTATTATAATTTCAAATAAGAATAAACTAAAAATAGAATACAGAATATCCATTGCCTCTGTTGCAAGTAATTAAATTGTTAAATAGCTGTAATATGTGTTTTAGGCTTGAAACTCAATCTTTTTATAGATATTTCCATTTGATTTGGTATTGTAATTTAATGTAATAGCCAAATTATGGTCTATATTCTCTTTCATTTTAAGTTTAAAGGGGAATTATCAATATAAGTAACCATTTAAAAAGATATTAAATCATCTAATTTAATAATTTATCCTCTTTAAAATCAACCCATTTGCTTTTAGCCTAAATAAATATGGTTAACATAATTGAACTTTGTTGACTTAATTGAATAGTTTAAGGAGAGTATTATTAACTGTTTGTTAGCAACAATTATTTAAATTAAATTAATTTGTTATTTTCATATATTTATGAGCAGCTAAATTTCCATACTTCATAGGTTATTCATTTATTTGCTCTTCTTGATAATATTAAATCAAAGGCTGGTGTACTATTCATTATAAGATTACCTTTCAAGAACAGTATTGGCCTGTACGATTACAATTAAATTTTATGTTATAAGAATCAAGGCATTCCAGGTAATAACAGTATCATTTTAAAACAATTTTGCCTTGCCATCTCAGATTTCAATGAAATTTGGCTCAGGTGTACTATGTATGTAGATTAGGAAAACTATCAAAATTTATCAATGTATGTCATCTTAATTTTAAATTGCTGTAAGATCTCTTCTAATTGAGCTATCAAACTGAGAGAAGTCTTATTTTGCAGCATTCTTCTTGTTTTTACTTGTGGTGTATGTAAAATAATATAGATTAATAATGAAAAAAAATTTCAAAATATGCACATGAAATAATTAATTAATAATGTTGTAAATTGCCTAACAAAATATAAATTTTGAATGATGATGAATTGTTTGTTTTTAAAAATAAAACTGAAGCTTGATTTTTCATTAATTTTTTTATATTTAGCTGTAAAGAAAATCTACACTTACATGAAAATAAATAAGAATTTTAGTTTGAAGAAAGTTTATAGGAATGTGTTTAAAACAAATTGGAAGAGCTCTAATATTTTGTATTGGTGACTTGTGTCTAACCTGGAAAATGACATCTTTCAGTTTGAAACATGTGGATAGGGTAGATGAAATAAATTCCAGATTACAAAATGTGCCAAATAAAAAATTTGTAAAAAAATGCTTTTGAGAATATGTATTGACGTTTGTACCAATAAATCATACAGACTTATAATCTGCTGGCATTGAATATTGGCTCATATTTTAAAAAAATCTTAACTTAATGCAAAGTTGAAATGCTCATGCTTTCTTTTATTAAAGTTAATAAAAAATATTAATGAAACTTTAACATCTAAAAATGTTACAACAAATACATTAGTAAAATGTATGCATATAGTGCTGACGCATTACATGCATATAAAAATCAAATTAAAACAACTTTTTTTTAATGGGAAATTAAAAATAATACCAAAGTAGACTTTGCCTTTTTTTTTTTCCCCAGCAGCCTAAGAACATGCCAAATCAGATTATTCTTGAAAGATCATTTTTATCAAGCATTGACTATCCAGACAATACTATGTGTTCATTTTTGAAACTACATCAAAATTATTTTGAATACTTTTTATTGTTTTACTAAGTTGAGAAGAGCGAGTGTAAATAAAACTGATAAACGTAAATTAAAAAGTATATCATGGCTATTTTTAAAGAAGACTGATGGTTTGATTATGTTTTACTGAGAAATGAACTTGTTGAAGTAAATGTTTTTCTTTATCCATTTAAGCTGCCTACATTATTCTCATGACTAAGAAATGCTTATGCTCTGTACGTGTTGGTATTGAACATTCTGATAAAGGTAAATCTTATGACTCACACTGGAAAGATGTTATTTTTAATTGAAAGTCATGTATGTCAAACAAATGTTGCCTTTTCAAGAAATGATGATAATTGTATCCTACAATTAAATGAAAAGTTTTACTTTAGACTCCTGTAATCTTTCTTCAGATTTGTGCTTAATTTTTTTCTCCCAAAAGTATAAAAATTAGTTATCTTGTGTTATTAAGTTAAATACAGAGTATTAATGAAAAATAAAGGTTTAAAAAAATTTCAAACCATCATCATCCAAAATTTGTACTTTGCTAGATACTTTATAGCAATACTGATTATTCATGGAGTTAATTTTATATTATACTCTTTTTTTAAAAAATGTAAAGTTTACATTTGGATTTTGGCAAAAAAAGAAAAAAAAAAAAAAAAAAAATTGATATTTAGCTGACAGTGAGTGCATTATGTATTACAAGAAAGAACATAAAAAAATGCTATTACATTACACCTCTCCTAATCCTGTATCTCAATTTAAAAAAGCTCCTAGAGCTATTAAAAAAATTCCATTGAAAATTTTTGGATAAAATTTACATAACTAAATCAAAACATATTTTGTAGAAATTTGGCATTTTTCTAAATATATATAAATAGTACACTTATGCTAAATGTTATGACAGTCTAAAGTGTTGAGGTTTTTAGAATGTGTTGAGGAGCTGATCTGGATCAAACCATCGTATAAAAGCATATTATCATATCTTGGGGAAGCCATAAAAAATTATTGATGTTTTGGCCTTTTATTTCTTTCAGATTAGAGAACATAATATTTTGCTGTTACCAAATCGAAAATAATTGGCATTTGTTTTATTTTAACCATGTTTAAATTAATATAAAATTTGGTTAAGTATAATGAAAAAAAAAATCAAGTTTAGTGTTGGTATCCTGTTCTTAAGTCAAACTTTACTTTCATTTAAAAACATTATTCATAATTCTGTTGCACTTCAATTCTGATAAGTTTATCGCAGAAGCAAATTGAAACTATTTTTTAAGAATATAAAAATCCTTGAAGGATCCTCTTGAGAAGAAACCCTTTGCCAGCGATATTACTTGCAAGGAGAGGACACAAAGTTGAAAACTGAGTTCAGGGTGAGATTTAATATAATGGTGGTATATATTTAGAATGCTCGCCAGTGTTTTATGCACTATACTATTTGCGCCTAGGCAACGGTGATACAGTATTAGTACATAAGCTAAGCTGAAAATTTGAGGGTTATTTTCTCGAAATTGACTGGCTATTGTGCTTTAATATTTTCGCGAATGAAACATTCTAAATGTATAGTATCATTAAACCAAATCTCATCCCGAACTCAATTTTCAACCACCCTTTGTTAGATATCTTCTTAAAATGAAAGCTCTGCTCGCAATTCGAATACTTATTAGAGGAATGTTCTTCCCTTTCAACAAATCATTGAGTACTAATGTTTAGCTTTCCTTATTCAGGATGACTAGCCGACTGGAAAATCGGGAATCGGTCGAGAAAGTCACGGAAATTTACTCTGAAATTAGATTTTTTTTTTTTTTTTTTTTTTTAAGAAAAAGTCATTTTTACCCGATTCGACAGTTCGCTAATCTTTTCTCACTAATCGTATGAAACAACATTGGCAACAATGAAAGTCATTATTCACTGATAAGGGAAAACAAGGGTTCTTGTTTTTACTGAAGCATTCTCGGATATTGAAGGATTTCGTTGTTTTCTATATAATTGCAAGCCTCCGGTTATTAAGGTAAAACGTTTTTTTCTAAGCAATAAAAACAACTTTCATCTGTAGATATTGTAAGACCCAGCGTTTTTTTTTATATATACAATAAGCTATTCTTCTCTTAAAATTAGCAAATTTCGATTGAAATAATCACTGTTAAATGAATGAATATTGTAGATTGTTCCGCGCAATATGACTACAGGTATATATAAAGATATTTACTTAATAGATACTTTGTTTATTTTATAAAAGCCTTGAAACTATTCACAAAGTAAGATATCTGAAACTGAGTCTCAATTAAAAGCTATTGAAATGAGCTGCTGTTACAGGAAGGTAAAAAAATCAGGAAAAGGACTTCTGGAAAATCACTAGAAGGAAGTTCAGTCTTCTCAATTTCCCATGAACACGAACTTGCACAATAACATGCTTTATAGCTAACCAATTTTTTTTTTTTTTTTTTTTTTTTTTTTTTTTTGAATATTTGAAAGTTGGAGTATAGTTTTGTCGAATATAACCAACCCTAGATGATTTCACTTAAGTGACAAAAGTAGCCGGTTTCCATTGGTTGACATTTTTTAAACAAATTTTATCCACAACATAAAAAAAATAAATGATAAATCTTATCGATGCATACTGTAGTTAAGAGAACGATAAAAAGTAATTAAAATATCATAAGCATTTTTTGAAAAATATAATTTGACAACAATTTAATAAAAAAAACTATTCTACAGTAGAGACTAAGCCAAATTACAACGATGAAAAAGCTTCCGAAAATATTGGGTTAAAGAGGAATGCAACAGGTACTCGCCTTAATATTCTGAGAAAATATTATAATTTTATAGTGGTTTGTGCTTTCAATGCTACAGGAAGCAAAATTTTGAAAATAATAAAGATATTAATGAGTTTAATTACTCAGTTTGCTCTGTTGTCTCATAAAGGTTATTGTGAGGGTGAAAGTTTTGCGAATTTTATCTTATTTATCTTCAATTCGTTCAATAACATTCGTTATTTTGATAATTAATTTTTAGGCTTAGTAAAGCACGTGAATATTAGATCAAAATGGATTAATAATTACATTTATGTAATAGATTTCATAAGAAACGGTGGTTTTACTCCGGTTTCACAAAATTTTAGCTCTAACTTAATCCCCCGGAATACTCCCACACAATGCGCGTACTTACCCGCCATAGGATGTAATAGCTTCTAAATTTATTTATTAGAAAAATGATTTTTTAAAAAATAAATAAATTGGATGGACAAAAAAGAACTATTCTCACTTTACACCTTCATGCACTTAACTAAATTTGCACTTGATGAATGTGGAAATTTAGGCAGGAAAAAAATCACGACAAAATTTATTATTACAAAATTCTCTTATGTGCGCAGAATTCCCCCTCTCTCCCTAATCAAAACAGAGGCCATCCGCGTTTCTGCGCACTCCCCAGATGACGAGATGCTTCATTTTACGGGGACCGAAATTTCAGCCATATAGAATTATCAGCGCCATATTGAGTAAGTTCTTTTGATGTGTCTAATTTGTGATGGATGCTTCACATAGTTGTCATGCTATTTTTTGTCAACTAACTAGCTCACCACTTATCTTACTTTTGTATTCTATACATTTATTCTTTTAAAAATTTATTTCTTCGTCGCGATTCCTTTAATAATGTATATTACAATGAAAATCCAAAGGCATTATTATTAATTCATCATTTTTTGGATTGAGTTGAGTTTCAAGCTCTGTTTAGAATATCTGTGTTCCTAATTAAAATAATTAAGAAATTGTGAAGTGGACATATTAATATTCAGAATTGCAGTGGAGAATACTGGCTAATCACCATATCTAATTTAATATCAGTGTAATTTTTTGGAATTTTTTCCCCCCCCCCCCCCCCCCCAACCTGAAGTTGGTCGATATAATTCTAAAAATTATTTTGATCTTGCAATCTGTAAAAAAGGCAGCGTAAAACGAAGGTACAATTCCCATTACAATTATGATTTTAAGCTTTAATTATCTTTTTTTGTTCAAAAAGAAAAAGAATTTTTTTTTTCATTTACTTAATTGAATTTCGATATTATGTGTAACTAAAATGACATATGAATTTTGTGTTGTGGATATTCAAACATCTTTTAATAATTAATTTTGCATTAAAATAATTTCAAAAATTGGCCTTGTATTATAATCCAGAAGGGATTTTAATAATTTAACAAAAGAAAATTATCTCTTTTCTTTTGTTAAATTACTGCATATGCTATTGGTAATATTTCAACATATTTTATCCTTTGTATTTCCAAAATTTCCCTTATGCTAAACAAAATACTTCTAAATTTTAAAGTACTAAACACATTAAATTTGTGATTTGATATAGTATAAATATGTATTTTTCATGTAATTTTCCAGAAATAAAGAAATGTTTCATTGTTGATTATACGTTTTGATGTATATAAAATTGATATGATAAAGATTGACAAGATTTATTCATGCTATCTCTTTGTTTTAAAACTTTCTAAAACATTGCTTTTTCTGTGCAATTAAAAAAAATTAGTAGTAAGGAATCAATCTTTTACTTTTCTTTGTAAGATAGATATGAGTTAAGCATTCTTTTAATGCGTTTATGATTTTTTCCTCCTATGGACAGTAAGCTAAAAATTCATGCAATTTTGTTATTACTGAATAATTTCTTTTATTTTGATTAACAGCCCTTTTAGTTAATGATATTGCAAACATTTTCTTTATGTGTTTGTAAATGATTTTTTTCCCCCTGTTTGTAGAATTATTGTTTAGTTTTCATTCGTGTATGGGCAAAAAGTAAGAATAGGGAAGATCCCTGAATGTAAATGGATGATTTCATTTTTAAACACAATGTCAATGTATATGTAATTTCACACTATATCTTTTATGAGTACATTTCTGATTTATAATTTTGAGAATAATTTGCAAGCGGAAAGCTCATCTAGATGGGCAGATCTTTTTCTGTTGTTTATATTTATTAGTATATTTGCAAAAAATTTAAAAAAAAATGGGAAAACATTTATAAAAATGAAACTTATCTGAAAGTTTTCAATTGCAAATTAATAACTTTCAAACAAGTTTCAATAATTATTTTGTTTTCTTCCTGAGATTTAAATTTTGTTTATTTTATATTGATTTTAAAAGAAAATAAGGGAACTATTTAGTAGAAAGTAGAACTTATTTAGTTAAGTAGTATTTAGAGTAGAATTTATTTAGTCACGTAGAAAGAGCAAAATTATTTTTCCCATATTATGAGCTTACTGTGCAATAAATAAAGTGGGGGGGGGGGAGAGAAATGAGACCTTTCTGAAGATTTTTGATACATCAAAAAAAAAAAAAAAGGTAATAAAATTTAGGACATTTTTTTTATATAACCTGAAAAAATCTGGGAAGATCAAGCAGCATGAACAGTCACTGTGTTGTTAGAATGAGATCTAATGTTTATACATGGTCTTTCTTTATACATTGGATGAAGGAAAGAAATTATTGATGAAATACTATTTTGGATTTATTTATATTGCTATGGAATTGATTCATATTCATGGATTGCATATTAATTGCTGTATTCCAATTTAATTTATGAATCCTTTATATTTTTGCATGAGAGAGAGAAACAACATCAATGGAAAAGAAATATAACACAATGCAAAATAATTTACAATTAAGTTTGTAATACAATTTGAATTTACTCATTTGTAATATTTTGCTCTGACTTTTGTACTTACCTGTCAGTAAGGATGTGCTGTTCTAGTACAGAATTTATACTGTTAACTGGGGGGGGGGAATGTAGACGAGCCTTTGATGTCATAAATTTGATTTGCTTAACAGAATTTTTTTTAAACTTAACTTTAAAATGTTTTTCATTAAAAAATAAATTACAGGATATTTGCATTATTAGAAAAAAACTTCTGCGCTTTTAAAAACGCAATTCTTTTTCTTCAAAGCATTTTAAATATATTATTACAATCAAGAATCAATTCTTTAAATGTTATCATTAAGAAAACTTAGGATTAAAGAATATGGCTTCCTAACATTTTAAAAAGTATCAGTGTAATACATTAACTGTATAAAATTCTTATTCATTGTTATTATGTGTAATATAGAATGAAGCTTATCAGAAAGTGATTGGACGTCTGATGAATAATGCTTTTGTTTTGAATAACGACATTCAACAGTAAGTACTTTTTTTTTATTATAAAAGAAATTAGAATTACTTTTTTTTTTTTTTTTTTTTTTTTGAATAGATTTACAACAGATTGACTTCCTCAATTTATTACTTACCAATACCTTTTATGGTAATATTATAATTGTCAGAGTTTGAAAACTGTAGTATATCAATTAACAAAATGTTAATTGTATGTTCTTTTCTATTAGGAAATCTTTTCTTTCAAATAATTTACGAATTGAACAAGGTGTTTTAGTCCAATTTTGTGAAATTACCATATGATCAACTGATTCTAACAGAGGACTTGTTAATCATTCTGATGGGTCAGAAATCTTATTTCTTCAAGCTGATAAGATAAACTAGAAAATAGATTTTAAGTTTTAAATGCATATTTTTAAACTTCCCTGACTATTGATTTATTTGGCATATTGGTTTCTTAAAAATGATGGGCAAATGAATATTATGCAGTCCAAATCTATGTGTAAGATGTAATAGATCTTTAGGGATTAGTATTTTTTAATGAATTTGGGAATATTTTTAAAGTAAATATTCATTGATTTAATAAATTCTGTATGTATAGTATTAAAGATTAAAAAATTTCAATTTTGTTTCATTATTTGTTAGATACACAGAGAGTTAATTAAAATACTGCACAATTTTGCTGAAAAAAGTTACTCTTATAAAGCAATTATCAAATGATAATTGCTGTATAAGTGTAATAGTAATAACTCTAGAATATTGATTAAAAAATTTTTAATTGTGGTTATTTTGTTTTAGGAGAAATGAAAATGCTCGAAATGGACATCAAGCACATATCCTTTTTTGTAATAGATTTTGTATGAATTTGTTTAATTTAATTATTTTTCCATTATTCATTTCAGAAGTTATTTTTATCATCATTGAATTTCTATGCTATTTCTTCCTGTTATTTGATGATTGTTGTTTCTATGATTTCTTTCTGGATTACTTTGATGTTCCTTGATTTATATTTGTTCTTCTTGAATTATTTTCTATATAAACACCCTGTTTAAATAAGTTTAAATTTTAATATTTGTTACAATAAGGAACAGAAAGTAAAATTAGCTTATAATTTTTCAAATAAGTTGTGTTTTTCTTAATTATTTTTTTACTGCTTATAAAGATATCTAAATCGAATGAGAAGCTCAAACGGGCCAACAGACGTTTAAAGAAGAAGATAATTATTCGACAGAAGTAATTTATTTTTTATAACTTTGCAGATGAAATCAGAATTATGTTATTGTTCCTCTTTCACTGTAAGAGGTCAATTTATATTGCTTAGTAATTGATAACTTTATTTTCTTCTCCTATTTGTTATTTTTTATCATGAATATTTCATATGAATAAGTAATTCATGAAGTTTATCAAAATTTGCATTGCTAATAAATAAATAAAAAAAAATTTGAAAAAGCCATAACCATTACCATTAAACCATAAACTTTTTGTATTTATGAGGAATTTCGATTTCTAGTTTGCTGTAATTTTTTTTAATTTTAGAATATCTCGCATTTCAGTCTCAATTTTTATTTCAAACAATAAACACATTGTTAGTGTTCATTGTGTACGGAAATTTTTGTTTCTAAAAACTTTATAATTTTACGAACGCTGATTAAAGCAGAGAATGTTATATCTCAATTGAATATCTAAATTAATTTTTCTCAATTACAGTATTTTCCAAAGTAATTCATGAATTAAATTTAGATATTGGAATTCTACTCTTATTGTTTCTAAAATAGTCATTTCTTTTATCTAAATTTTATGAAATTTTATTTTTTATATACTTTTATAATTTTCTCATCTCTATAGTTTTGTATCATTTTTTCACTAAATATGAATTAATTAGAATTATGCGTCTTTCAGGTTGTTGGCAAATTACGAACTAAGACTTGCTAAATCCATGGGGGATCTATTTGCTATGAGAAAAGTAATTAAATTTTTTGAAAATTATTTTTTACTTTATTACAGAAATTGATTATTGATAATATAAAAGGGTGTTACTGAGCCTTTTAGAACATCATTTCTCTGCAATGCCACTTTATTTATGTTATACAGTTATGATGTCCAGTTCTTTTATTTATGGAATCCACTATCTAAGTATTTATATATATATATATAATATATATAATTTTTACTTTTAATTTTGTTCTTGGGTTATCTCTTTGCCATTGATAGATTTCCAAATATATAAAATATGACTGGAAAGTTTAAAGTATAAGCCTTTGCAAAGGATTCCATTAATTTACATTATACTTTGTCTTAGTTTTGATGATTGTCTGAATGATATATGTAATACTGTAATAAACTTGATAAAAAAATATTCCAAATAAATTTGTGATGACTCATGATAGGGGGAGACTTTCTCTTCCCTAATTAGTTAATATTTTTTTTAATTCATTAAGAAACAAATTTGATTATAAATATTTACGTGTTCCCATATGTATCTGAACGTATACTGGTCATAAAAACATTTCACTGCCAGAAAGTTTTATTTGATATCATTTTTTTCCCCCTTCTAAATAAATATATAGATATGACAGATTTCTGTAAAAATGCTGAATTCAGCATTTTTGGAATTAAATTTTATCATTTTTTTTTCAGATGAATGAATTTTATGTAATAATTTACAAAATTTTCAATATCTGATGAATTTTTGTAGATATTTACTCATTTTACAGTTAAATGAATCATACTGATTCACAGACCATAATCCACAAATCTTTGTCTTAAGAAATTCAGCTTTTCTAGTTCTGCCATGTCTGAACACATAATTCATCTTTTATTATAATTTTATCTTTGATCAAAGAATTTTTTTTAGTTAATAGCTAATTTAAGAAAAGTTAAAAAATTGAAATTTTTGAAAGAGAATTTGATTAAAAAATTATCTATCTCTCAAAATAATCACCATTATCTAAAAATAGCTACTAAAAATGATCTTAGAATAACAAGACAGTTAATGATTAAAATATTATGATTTAACTGCTTTAAGTAAAAGCAACATCAACTTAAAAGTAATGTTTTTTATTGATTGATTTAATCCTTCCTTTCTGGTCATAAAATTAAATCTCTTTCTATATCGAATGAATAATTAATCTAAATGAGGAATGTTTATTATATCTGGAAAGTGCAAACAAATGCTTGTTTTTCAGGATATCGTATAACTTTATTCTTCTGATTTGAACTGTCCTTATTTAGTCATATTGTTTTGTTTGTTTCAGAATGATTTTTTTTTTTTTTTTTTGCCAAATGTTTGCAAAAGTATGAGTGAATAAATTTTAACTAATAATAAATGAATTTAAGAGACTTGTTTGATAATCCTTGGTTTGCCACACAGTGTAGAAAAGGTATGTGTTTTCATACAAGTATGTGCTAAGTGTTTCTGAGGCTCTTAAAATTTTTGTTATCCAAAAAGAAAATATCTTTATATTTTGTATCTAAAATGTGTCATGGAATGAAATTTTTGTTATATAGCTGTTTCAGAATGATTTTTTTTTAATGATTAATTTTTTCCCCTAGGAGCTGGCAAAATTGAAAGAAGTAAAAGAATCTGATAATGCAAGGATTGAAAATTTGGTGGCAAATGTAAAGCGACTTAAGGTTAGTATTTTTGAAATATTTTAGAATGCATAGTAATAATCTTCCAAAATCTTAATTTTGATGTGATTTTTTTGTCAAGTTTTTGATGTTGTATATTAATTAGCTCCGAAATCTCTAAGCCTCTCTTGTTTATATAATTATTAATATTTTTTCATCTATCGGACTAATCAAGGCTTACTGAATTATGTATTCTGACTTCTAGTATGATGGCACAGAAAAGTTATGAAATTGCAAAACTTTTGAGTTATCAATGCATATGACCTATTGTTTATTTGATTTACTCTTAAGCAAAATTAATTATAAAAATATCTTTCATTCATGGTATTTCAGTAACATTTATAAGTGTGACTGGATTTAATTTTATTATTTATATTTTTAATTACAACCATTTCTTTTATATATATATTTATATATAGAAACATATAGGAATCTAAAGTATTTCTTTAAGCCAAAGAAAAAAAATTTCCTATTAAAAAAAATGGGAAGTATTACATTATGCAAAGTATGTTAAAAATTTTAGGGCTAATTTATTTAATCCAAATGTTTACCATATCAATATATTCTTTTTAATATAGAATTTTCATGTCCTATTATTGAGCAATTTCTTTTGGAAGAATTCTTATATTTTGTTCATACCAGCATGATTTTATAAAGGAATTTTGCATTATCTGCACACATAATTCTAATGGGAAAATTTAATATGGAAATAATTATCTTGTTATAATGGACTATTCAATTGCATCAGAAAGCATTTAAAAACAGTAGATTATATATTTAATCAGATTTTTAGACTAAAAATAAGATGACAGGTTGGTAGTACATTTTCCCCTTCAATCTGTCTTGATTAGCATACTGTTAATCTTTTTATTTCTAAATGTTTTTATTCACGTAATCAGTAATCAGTATTTTTTGTGTTATCTCATATTTCATTAGCATTATTGCTGTCAAAAAAATTTAATTCTGTTCTTTTCATTCTTGCTTGTTTTTCAGGATTATGTTAGGATATATGCTAATCATGAAAAAATTTGTAAAGAATCATGAAAAATTCTTCAATGTTTATTAACTGGAAAATGTTTTCTGATGAGTTATCTCTTGTTAAAAAAAAGTGACAATTTGTCAGGAACTATGAAGTATCCCTTTGATTTTTATGTAGACCATTTTAGCTAATTAAAAAAAAACATTAAATTAAATACTGGTATTGCCATCAAAATTTTGAAGCATTTTCTGAACTGCACTTCAGTATGCATCTTTTTCCGTAAATGATAGAGTTAATTAATATTGTGTGACCTTTTAATGCTTTTAAGGGGAAGGTGATTTCAACATAATATATTTATATTACATGCAATGAAAGTGATAAATACCTCTTATGCTGACTGTAGCTGTAATATTAATAACTGTCACAAAATTACATTATGATTTCAAAAGTTGTGAATTTTAAGTTGCAGAAAGATTGAAAAACAAAATCATGAAAGTTTTAATGAAATTGGGCATTTTAAGTTTAGTCCAACCAGCACTTTTAATACATTTTCAATTTTCTTAAGTTTTTGGAATATAAAAGGGAAACATAGGAAAGAAAACATAATTTTTTATATTCATAAATTAAATTCATAACACAGTCTAATAATATTACTTGTTTTGAAATAATGTAATATTCTTTTCCATATTTAAAAGGAGGAAATATTTACTAATTAAAAAATATTTTTGGTTTATTTTGTTTATCTTGCTTAATGGAAAAATATTGCAATCTTAAGATTTTGGCAAACCTCCCCATTTAAGTTTAAAAGAAATATTTTTAGAATTATGTTTGTTAGTCAGTTTGTTTTTGAACTCATTGATTCAATAGCACAGCTATCTAAACAGTGGGAATTATGTATATAGTCTTTACATTAAATCTTTGGTATTTTTGGATAAAGCTTATAAATAAGATATATGTCTGTATGCATTGCAACATAATCAGCTTGATATGTGTGTGTGTATAATTTTGCTTATGGGTTTATTACTAATATTGTCTATGTACATAAAATTTTTGACTCTCTCTATTGGAAAATTGATAGTTTATCATTCTACTTATTTATATTTAAGTGAATTTGATAACTCAAAACTATAACAACTTAGGGAAATGAATTTATCATATCTATTTGCCTCATTTATTCACTTATATTATAGTTTTTAACTAATTTGTTAAAGAAAAGAGGTACAAAATTTTATTTGATTCATTTCACTTTAAGACAAAGCTAAATACAAAATATACAGTATTCTATCTAGTCTATTTGGAAATGGAAGTTTTTTCTTCTTCTTTGTTTTATTGTTGTAACTATAAAATGATGCGAAATATTTTTTTAAGCTCGAACCTTAAATGTCATTTTATGAAAAGTGAAGTCTTACTTTTGTAATTTACATTAGTTAGGTATAAAGACAGATATTTTTTTAAGTGAGAAAATTATAGTTTTAAGAGTTAACATAATGTGAATTTGCCAGATGATTCATTTGGACGTTTAATGCAATTTTAAAAAATCTGTATAATTTTATCAGTTGTTCTTACTATAATTGAAAACAAAGAATATGCTCTGTATCCTCTGTATGTTTATTGATTTTACTAATTAATGTATTTCATAAAGATATTGAAAATTATGGAAAGAAATATTCTGTACTAAACATATGCTATTCTCTATCCATAATTGTAATACTTTTTAAAGGATATATTATGAGTTACAAGTTTTTCACATACAGATTTGGGATTGCCATGGCAACAGGAAAATACAGGGAATTTGAAAATCGTCTAAATAAACAAAGAAAATGCAGGAAAATTCGCAAATTTTCTTAAAAACTGGGAAAATACAGGGAATTTTAAGTTTCTTAATTCCATTTTTTAAAAAAACCTAATGATTTATGAACATTGCAAGAATAAAAGATTGTAACCATAGCACCAAAAATGGAATAATTGTGGAAACTCGTTCTTTTTCTCCCCCCCCCCCCCCCCCTTTTTTTTTTTTTTTTTTTTTTTTTTTGTATGGATCAGGCAAAATTCCAATTTCAAAGACAGTCGTTCTCTTTTTATGAGATTCCTGGATTGTATCTATTGAAGATGTGGGAGACTGCTATAACTGTATGAGAATTTAGAATATATTTCTCTGGTGGGAGTAGCAAAATTTAATCTGTGGAGGCATCATGCTGATGTTTAATCTCTCACATGTAAGTTTATTGAATGGTTTGTTTATTATTTGAGAAATTGGGGGCTTAATCAGATTATAGAAAACTTTTTTAATAATGGGATGCTTAAAATCTGCATTTAATACAGAATTGTGTGGTTAAAATTAGAATCCTGACTTCATTGAATTGGTTAGAGAAATTCCACAAAATACTTTGTTACATACTGCTCACTTTGTAAGAAGCTTTTAAACTTACTAATAAGGGGGGAAAAAGGCATTTACTAGTCATACTAAAGGAAGAAAACATGCAAAATTGTATGGCAGTTAAAAACATTGACATTGGATTAAAAGGAATACATGAGAAGATGACATGTTAAGTCTAAAACCATTGAATTTGAAATTAAGCTGAAGTGTTTTTAAAGAAATGTGATTTATTTCTATCTTAACACATATGCATAAACAATTTCATACCCCTAAATGAATAATATGCAAAAGTGTCTAATGGAATTCCACCATTCCCTTAATGCTTGTAATGATATATCGGAAATATTTTGACATATGTTCTCTGATAGTGAAATAGACAAAAGGTATAATTCAGATGGTACAAAAATGCTGTACATTATTTGTTACAGATTTTTTTTCAGAAGTGTATTTTGTTACAAATTTTGTTCAGCTTACTAGTTGGACAGTAATGAAAAATACTGTAAAAAGAAACATATCAAAGTAGTAAAAATATTAGATAGCTTTTGAATAGAGCTTGATGATCCTAAAAATATAAGGCTGAGAAAAATTGATACTGGAATAATGACTACAAGTTACTTGATTACTAATAAAGCTCTTGAAATTGGAGAAAAAAAAGATGCTTTTTTACTTGACTGTTTTATATTTGGGAAGAATTATATAAAATATATTTGAACAAACTCCAAAAAATGTTACTGTTTTTGAAACTGCATCTTGTTAATCCATATTTATTGAAGAATTTTGCTTTTTCTACTCATTAAAACTATGTAGTATTGTTTATTCCATTATTACTAGCACATGAGTGCTGTTCATATATTTCTTCTTTTATTGATTATACTTACAGGGAAATCTTTTTTCAGATTTGAGTGACAACCCTGAGATTTTATTACTGATGTGTTTCAGTATTTTGCATCCTTCATAGAAATTTAATTTCCATTTATGTATTATTTTGAAATATGGAAAGTTATTCATTTGAGATATACAGTAGAGTGGTTGTATTTATGCATTAATTTTTTTTTTCTCTCTCTCTCTCTCTTTTTAGCGCAAACTCTTGCATCTCCAAAGAATGGATATGAAGTGGAATCATGATGAATTCAGTATAAAAGTCAAAGAATTGAAACAAGAAATGTATGATTATAATCTAAAGTTTATTTTAGCAATATTTGTATTGTGCATAAAACTTTTAATATTTTATTGTTCCATAATTGTTTATTCATCATTAATATTAAGTGAATAATTAAATGCTGAAATTCTCCAACTTAAGTTTGTTCTGATAATTTTTTTCTTTTCTTTTCTTTTTACTGCAGCCATAAAGTGGGAAAAATCAAGGGTTTCAAAGGTAAATCTGCATAAAAACTTCTGCAAAACTTTTATCATAAATTCTCCAGTATATATTAATTAATGAATCTGCTTAAAAAAATGGAATTTCTGCTTTTCATTTTTTAATGCATTTTCTTTTATGAATTTTAGCAATGCATTTCATAAGGGATCGCTCTGAGTTAGAAAAGGAAAAATATGAACTAAAACAGATTGAAGAAGAGAATGAAAAATTTCAGGTTGGTTTTCTTTTTCTTTATTTAAGACATATTTTATCATTTTTACATGGACATATTTTTATTTATGAATCAATAATTTTTTTACCTTTTCAGCAATCGATTAAAAACCTTCAAAATAGACTTGCAGAAATTGGTGAGTAACTTTTTTTCTCCAAATAATAAATAATAATTCTTTTGGTTTATTCTTAATGTTAATTCTTTATAAGGTGACCAGATGGTTCGCCAATATTAATGCTTGTAAAAATTTTAATAATTAAATATTTTATGTAATTCCTACTTTAATAGCTTCTTCATCAAAATATTTTAAAACTTCAAATTTTGATAGTCATATAATTCACTCATAATATTATAAAGGCCTTCAGCCATAACGTAATATGTATCTCTCTAATTTTCTGTTAGCTCCCGTAGAATTTATGTTTTAAGTTAAAGTGGACATGGTTAAATTGCAATTAATATAAGAACATTTTTTACTGAAACGAAGCATTTTCTTTTTAAATACGAGTACTGAAAAACGGAGTCTCTGAGTATTTCAACCTTATAGGCACTAAAGAATATCTTTCTTAATTTATGTAATATCACAAGAATTTGTCAACAAAATTTTCTCAGATTCATCATGAGCAGATTGATTAATTAACAATGTTTAATTTTAAATGCATCAAACACTAAGAAAATAAAACGAATCGTTTAAAATAATCGGTTGAAAACATGTTGAAAAAAACTACTTAAAAAACGATGTACTTAAAACTATAAGCATATGCAAAAAATATGTAACTAACATAAATACAATTTAATTTCAAAAGCATACAACTAACCTGAAAATAATTTAAATAAATTCCGCATCTGTTGAAAATAGTTGTTAACAATCAGAACACAATGTGCATGCGTGAATTATCAACGCCAGTTATGGTAATGCAAATGCGTGAATTTTTCTGCGCCAGTTGGGGTAACGCTATGCTGATTAAAAATTTTTAATTTCCTTTATTCTGTTTTATTTTAATTCAAAAGTACTTCAGAATAAATCTGAAAGATCGATTAATTAACAATATTTAATTTTAAATGCATCAAACATTAAGAAAATACAGAATCGTTTGAAATTATCGTCCGAAAAATGTTAAGCCTAGCCTTATTAGCGTGGGGGAAGAAAACTGAAGGCTTACTCATTTGGCGATGGGGAAATGAAGATTTGTTGGCGGGAAAGTTAGTTTTTAATTAATAATTAAACTTCTAATTAAAAATTTAAAAAATAGACCCCAGAAGCACATTCCCGACGTCCGAGGTATACATGTACCAAATTTGGTAACTGTAGGTCAAACGATTTGGCCTGTAGATCGCCAACACACACACACACACACATTGAGCTTTATTATAAGTATAGATATAGATAATACAGATTGAAAAATAATATTTTATAGTGTCTTTTATAGTTCATGTTCATTAAACAGTTGAATTATTCTTAATATTTATTTTTTTCTTTTATGTATATTTAATAAGTATTTTAACATTTTGTATAGTGCCAGTGAATCAAAATTTTGAGATGGATTTTATGAAAACGGAGCACTTTTTGTCTGAACCATCTAAAGCCAGTGGTAAAATATAATTTATTCTTATGCAGAAGTAATATACATTTAAAAGCTATCTCCTGTAATTTTAAATATTTCTGAGGTTTTTAAAATTTATTACAATTTTTTCATTTTGATTTTTGTTTGCAGTTTTTTTATGAATATATTTATATGCATTTCTTTAACATGCTTCTTCTGAGAATTACAAACAGGATTAAAACCATATATTAAAAAAAATTTCATATTTCATTCTTTCATATAAAAAATTTTTTAATATAGAGTTGCTGCTTAAAAAAAATTAATTTTGAAAAGTTTACATTTACATTGGAAACTATTATATATATATGCATTTCTATAAAATTATAATATTTAAATTTTTCACTTTAAACCATATAAATTTTGCAAATAAATATTAGAAACACTGAATTTTTTTTAGAAATTAAATATTAAACTGTATTATGTAATAATTGACTTTTTAATTGAAATATCTTGAATATTTTATCATGATTTTTTTTGTAGTCAGTAGATAGATTTATGAAATATAAATTAATTAAAGACAACAACAACAACAAAAAGAGAATAAATACTAAATGTACAAATCACTATACAGTATAGGAATAAGCTATTTGAGATATGAAATTACACACATAGAATTCTATGCGAGCAAGTTTAGCATGCTTCATATATTACAATTTTTAAATAATATTTTAATAATTTTTTTTAATTTGAAAATGAAATAAAGAAATTCTTTCTTAAAAATCCATCTGTTGGATTATAATTTTTATCTGTTCATAAGTTAAAAGCTGCTTAACTTCTTTCTTAATATACTCTGTACTTCAGATAAACTTTATTGGTATGAAAATAGCTTCTATGCCACATTATTTTGCTTTACCAAAATTAATTACAAAATGAATTTTAAATGTTTTTTTTTTCAAAATATTTATAAATACTATTCATGAAAGGCGAAAAAGAAACTTTCATGGTAAAAAATTTTCAAAATATTTTAATAAATAGCATATATTTAATTGTAATTTTGATTTTATAATACTAATTTCTTTTTATTTAATTTTGTGATGCCAGAATTCGTTTGTGGTATATATGAAAGTAATCAATTTTTATTTGAAAGATGAGTGTAGCTGTATAAGAATTGCAACAAATCTTATTTAAAAACAAGGAAGTTTTGATATTTGATGATTTTTTTATACTTTTGAAACGATATCTTTATTCCCCAAAAGTTTTTTTTTAATAATCTTCTTAAAAGTTACAAAAAAATTCAAAACACAATTACTCTAAATTCCTACTTATTTGAAATATTTATCCCTTTGTCCATTATTCATTAAGCTATTCTCTAGGTAATAAACTTCTTGAGTGGTGGTGTAAAAGCAACAGTGCTTTTTTTTTATATATATATAATTAACAGCTTTGTTTTTAACTGATCAGAATTTTTAATATTAATAATCTGTATTGCATTTTACAAAATGCATATCTTTTTCAGCTGTTAGTATCTAAGAAAACCCAATGGCAGTGATCTGCTTGAAATTTCCTAGCATACTCCCTAATAATGGTATTACCCT
>JAPMOR010048904.1:45207-58159 GCA_026543865.1 Argiope aurantia | reverse complement strand
ATTAAAAATTTGATACATATTTAGTGGCAATGCAAATGGATCAATAGATGCTGTTCTATACTTTAGGTGTTTAAACTATACTATAATTTCATTCACCAACTTTTTACATTTGTTTCTTATCATTTTCACTTATATACAAACATATATAGTTCATGAGAATGGATTCCATTCAAGATTTAATAGAATTCTACAATTAATACTAAGTCACTATACCAAATTTCATACATCTAGCCATGTTTTTGAATAGATGTGTTCACAGATTCATTGATGGACATAATCCAAAAAGGGAGGTTTGAAACATAGAGATTCCTCAAAAATCTTAATGAGAATGATAATTGCATCTTGGTTGGATGTTGGGAAAAAAATGTTGTTAGTTGTCAAACGGAAAACTGTAGCTGCTAAAATTAAAGCTAAAGAGCGAATTTTGACTCTTTCAGAATCTATTTGGCATGCAGTCTTATCCTGTGTGCAACTATGAACTAGTTAATTCATGTATATATATATATAGAGAGAGAGAGAGAAAGAAAGAGCCTTAGTGTGCATTTTTTTTTATCCAGTTGCTTATATTTTTCTTTTGTTATAAAAAAATTATTTCACCAGCTAAATCTGCTTGATTATAGATTGTATTTTCTTTCCAATGTTGTATCTTTCAATGTTTAATGAATCCGATGATCAGTGTAAAAGGTTTTATCTTAGTTTAGGGACATACTTATAGAATGAGGAAAATATATCCTTTTCATTTACTTGATGATTCTTTCACCTCTTTTTGCTTGTTTAAATAAGGGAAAAATCCTTTCTTTTTAGAAATAATTTTATGTATTCAAATTATATCTGTAACAAAAACTTCACCTAATCCTTAATTTTCTGAGTGCAGTTATTTGTTTGTGGAGCATTTGTTAGTTATATTTTTACAATGCAACTTAGTGAATTATTTTAAGTATTTTTATTTCAATTTTTTGTGAAAAAGTGTAGAACTTCTTATCAATATATTGGAAAATGTATATTTGATTCATTATGGACTTTTAAAAGTGAAAGATTTAAGGCTTCCAAAAAACAAAACAAAAAAAAAGTAAAATGCTCATGATGCTCAAATTTACTTGTAGGATATTTGTTACTCTTCAAAAAGATGCCAAACATAAATTAATGCACCAATAATATTTTTTTTTTTTTTTTTTTTTTTTTTTTTTTCTGCATACAAACTATTCAAAAAGAAAGAATTGTAGTCACCAAAAAATTCAAATTCAAGATTTTGCTCTATATCTATATGATTCAAACCTCTAAATAGCCTATTTTTGGTATTATATCTATCTGCAAGCAAAATAATTTGAAAAATGCTTTGAACTGAAATTTCTTGCCATTAAATTTGCAGATTTCAACCAAATTATGAACAAATTGTAGTTCAGTGTAAGTGAAGAAGATAATTTCAAAATGCTAAATGCTGCATCAATGAAATATGGCACATAGTTGCATATAAATTATAGATCTATATCAAAGTTTTGAACCAATCCTTCAGCAAGTATTCGTATGCCTGTAAACTCTAACAAAAACATTACTTAGATAAATGAAATTTGCCAAATTATTTTGTTTCTAAAATTGTAGTTCTTTCAGAAATTCTGGCTGCCCAAAATTTTGGTGCATACATGATTTTTTTTTCTTTGTTTCTGTTTTGGGACTATGTACTTGTGACATATACAGCCTTGCTTAAGATCTTTAATTTTATAGCGGAACGAGGGGCGATATCCTTCATTAGGAAGTATGCAAAGAAGCAGCGGTGAAACATTCTCAACTTGTTTCACTTATATTTATAGCAGAGTACATTTAGGCATTTGTTCAAATACATATGTGATGACTCACTTTTGACTTTTTATTTATATATGCAAGATAGTAAAAAAACAATTGTGCTTTTTAAAGTTTTGAAAGAAAATTTCTCAATGGAAATTAATTCTTCAGTAAATTGCCAATGCCGGTATGATTTTTCTAACAATGTATCTTGATCTGCAAGTGATGAAGTGAGTGCAGGCATAAGAAGGAATAAATTATTCCACAAAAACAATATCTGATAACATATATACATTTCAAGTATGAATAATCAGTAGCTTATTTTAAAAATGTCAGAATGCATAATGAATTTAGTAAATTTTGCATCAGTAAGAAATGTTATGGCAGAGAACAAGTAAGCGTGAAAAATGAATTGTGAAAAAATATGTATTTTAATAGATTTTTTTTTAGAATTTTGATTTTTTTAAAATTTTATAAAAACATTTTTTTTTTTTGTATTAAATATCTACCCAAAGTGTTTTTAGTAATTGTATACATAAAGTGATTTTGATTCGGGCGAATACCAGGAAATTAACTAACAGCAGTAAGTCAAGAAAATATTGCAAGTTTAGTTAAGGAAATTTATTTCTCAATTTTTTGGTCACCCAATTAAAGGAATACCTCATTTTTATCACTAATTTTTTTAAAAAATAGACAGAAGTTGCTACCATTCTGGAACTGTCAATTCATAAAAACAGTAGATGCTCCTTGGTATATGTGATGAAGAATCATTCTAAATAACCGTAAACCAAAATTTACATTGAACTACATGAAAATCTGTCAAATCTCCCCCCTTACACACACGCACCTGAAAAAAAAAGTATTTCGAATGTGTTATGAACTTTTGGAACTTACACCTTATTTTGATTCAGAGTTCTAGAAAAGACCTCAAAACAATGTTGAAGGATCTATTGTAAATGTTCTGTCTCTGAAAAAAATGATTTAAAGATATTGAATTTTTACCTTGTAATTAATCAAAATTGTATTAATTCAGACTTAAATAAGCTACTGCATTTTTTCAAGAACTTTATTGCATCAATAATAATACATTTTTATCTTGATCTGATCATTAATTCTACTAACTTCCTAAAAAAATCCTAAACATTCAAATCTAGATTGTCTAGATTTGAACTATCTATAAAATCAAGATAGTTCAAACTATTAAATTATCCTGTAAGCTTTAAATATCTAAAAATTTTGATTCATTAGCAATTAGAGTAACTAGATAGTACTTTTAGAAAGGCAGTTCAGAAATAGCCTAAAACGCCATTAACATATATCTGTTTACATAAGAAGAAAGGAAATGTTTTCCCTTTTTAAAATTTTATTTAAAAAAATAAATAAAATACAAAATAATATTTTATATTTTTTGTATTACTATTGGAAAAAAGCATGTAACTTTTTTCCCCCCTCTGAATTGTAGATTTTTGTATTTGGTAATAAAACAAATCTTTTCTTTTATAGAATAGCAGTATCAAGGTGAATCGGAAGTCTTGATATGCTGATGTCGATGGACTGCATGCACTTTCCCAATATTCATTCCAGAAATGATTCAAAAGGCTATGGCTTTTAACTCTTTGACTATTAATGAGACAAATATGCCTCACTCACATTTTAAATTTCAATAAAAATAAAATTTTCTTTGGAGCTCATTGTAATAAGTCCACTTGTAGATGAAGGATACTCATACATCTTTCATTATTATTTAATTACCAAAATATGGTACCTGTTTTCTTGCCAGTGCCATTATTTATTGACATCCTTTATATTTTACTTGCGATTTTGCTAGTTTTGATCTCTTGGTTAGCATTGTGCACATATTTGCATTAAACATTGATTATATATTGTAAATATATAAATACTGCTATTTAACTAATAATGATTGAGATAGTACTCGATTTTTATTCAGAGGAAAAAACAATTATTCAGTTATGGGACCATCATGTGCCATAGAACTTTAAAAAAAAATCTGGCTCTAGATTATAAATCACAGAATGAAAAAAAACAGAGAATTCATTTGTCTTATTTAGAACCTTTTGTATATTCATTTTCAAAAATAATAATTAAAAAAAATTGTAAACGTTTTTAAAAAATTTGTAGTCAAAGAGTTAAACCTGGCTCTGATATTGTTGTTGTAACCTATCCAAAGTGTGAAACCACATGGACCCTGTAGATTGTAGCTCTCATCTTATAAAAGGCAAACTGTATTTGATTTCTAAAGATTGGTTTTCCCATTATTTTTTTTCTATGTGTTGCTTTTCTTTTTTGTGGAATGCTTGTCATGAATGGGAAACCAAGATACATGAAGACTCGTTTACCTTTCAGCCACATAAATTTATAAAAAGAAGCCAATTATATCAATGTTACAAGGCTTCCAGCAGGCTGTGAAGTGTCTTTATGTGATTTAAGGTATCCGACTTGGTTCAAAGACAAACTTTAAAAAAAAATGCATAAAGATTTTTTATAATGCCAAGTAATTGAAATAGCCTTAAAAGGTTACAATTAAAAGAAAAAAGTTTATATTACCATTGGTTTTTGGAAAAATAATAATGAAATTATAGGTATTAGAAACATGGTGTTGATTAGAAAATAATGGAAATATTTTATTTTTATTTCACCTAAATACTTTTCAAATGACGTAAAATATAATAGATGGCAAGATGAAAATTATTTCAATAAATATTTTATTACATTTGAAGCTCTCTTTGAGGTTCTTTTGGTAAAATTTCTCTGTTTTGAACTGAAAGTGTCTGTAAAATGTGACTAAATATAATCATCTTAAAACTTGCGGTCTATTGCGCTTTCCAAGGCACATTTGACAAAGGTATCAAATTCTTGAAATTTTATTGAATTATTTTTGAAATATTATGTTTTTTATGAATCGGTCATAGTAAAATATTCATTCTTCAGAAAATGCATTTAAAAAATATACTTGCAGATTAGTTCTTCTAAATAACTTAGAAGCAAATCTTTTGTGTATTACTGAGTATTATTGAAGCAGGTGAATCTGTAATTATATCTTACATATGTTAAAACCAAAGATGGTTTGAAGATCTGCTAAGTTTAGGCTTTATTTTTAGATTATTAAAAAAAAATCGAATTTTTCAGAAAAAAAAACCAATTTACATCCTAGTCAGATATCTTAAATAGCACTTTCTGAAAATTGGATAAGCACATACCTGATAAAATAAAGAAATCTAACTAATTAATTTGTGGAAGATTGATGGTCAGAATTGGTGAAAGTCATAATTTAGTTTCATTTCCTCTTCTTTTTCAATCATACTTAACATATTTTTGTTGCTCATCTGGATTAGTATAAAATAAGATTGTTTCTAGTTTATTTCAATAAGTATTGGTTCTTGTTTTTATGAATATTTTGTGCCACTTTGTGGTTGTTTTAATGGAAATATTTCTTTTATCAACTTGATTGCCTGAGAGACTCATATTAATCTATCACTTGATGTATTTAAATGTTGTTAATGTGCAGACATTTGGCTGTTTCTTTCTCATTTTACATTCTTGCTATGTATTCACTGAAAATTACAATAAAACTCTTTTGTCTGCCATTTCTTTTGTCTTATTCACAATATGCTGACACCAAATCAAAGGAAAAATCTTCTCTTTTCTTTGTTGGGTTCAAGTTTAGCTAATCATAAACTTCAATTAAATCTAAAACTAACAAAGATCTACTACCACTTCCTTAACAGAGATGCCACTAAGTGCAGAAGACTGAGGTGACATTGCATGGTAATTGTCTTTCATGGACTCTTCTCTCCATGTCCAAGTTCGTTAATTGAGAAGCACTAAAAAAAGCCTATTAAACGTTGTTTTCATTGGAATTAGATATCAGAGAAGTACCAGCAGAGTCCAGATGAAGTAATAGTAAGTGAAGATTTGATGAGGCCCAACTCTAGAGTAAATGCTTGGAGAGAGGGAGATGTTTTTATTCCTACTTGACTGGGCTCGAATGAAAGTAACTTGGTTTGACTAAAATAACTAGATCTTTTCTTAAAAATGCTTTTTCGTTTAGGAATCTATATTTTGAAAAGATGGTTAAAATAAAACTAGAGGTGGTCCCCCCTTAACTTCTCTCATACTTTCTATAAAAGGTAATATCCCATTCCCACCCTCATAAAATTGCAGACTTTGCAAAAACTGTGAACACAAGTGCATACTTTTTATTTTCAGAATCTCGCACATGAGAATTGTACTTTTTCTAGAGGAATGAAGGACAATCTACTACCAATACTAACTACTAAGTCCTTAAATTCACCGGATTCGCTTGTAGTGGGTGTATGGAGTGAAAACACAATCAGCAGGCCTCGGTAGAATTTAACAATGACGTTTATTAAACACAAAGACGACACCTTTATACAACCAAGACATACACACAGGACAGCAAACAGTAGCCCACAAGTAGTAATCGACCACAGCACACAAAGCGACCAGACAGAATTCAGTAGGAGAGGGGATCCTTGAAGCTCCACTCTACTACGGTCTTTCCAAACGGCTGAAATTCCCCAATGTCTTCTCGCTTTAGGGACCGACTCGCTACCACACGACTGGTATTCCATACTCAACTTGATGCTGCTTCCACAATAGACAACAGCTCAAGCTTGGGTTCGTTCCACACAACGCTGGCACTTCGCCGTTGCTTCGCTATCCTCTCGAAGACTCGTTACTTGTCTACGACTCCAACTGTGATTCATTGCAGCTTGAGCCTGCCGGTCTTTTATAATTCCCGCGAGGGGGCCTAGAACCTTCTGGTCCAATCAGACGTATCTCGCTTCTTATTGGATGGATCGTTAAAATTCTCGGAAGTTTCCAGCATTATTCATTTTGTCGCCAAAGGAACTCCAAGCTCTGGGATTACTAGCTTGGCACCTGAGCAGCATCTAATACAGATGATTGTAAATCGGTCTTTCCGGTGGTAGAACTAACCGTGCTGGGAAGCAGCATTGCTTGTTTGTAACAATACTTGCTGGTTTGGAGAACAATAGCTTCCGAGATATCGATTTGGCTTTTTTACTAAATCTATTGTATCACATTTGGGAATATAATTTTTGATATTTGATCGATATATTAAAAAAATGTATTTTCCCGCACTGAACGATACAAAAATGTCCCACAGAACTGCAATTAGTCACAAAATTACTTCCAAATTTCATATGTTTAAGTCATTGCCTTTTTGTGTTTCCACGTGTAAATGCTTTCGAAAATACAGATAAAGAGACGGTCGACCTTTTGAGATTCAAAGACAAAAATCTAAAGATGTGAATTTCTCTCTCGAGGTAGTCTGAAATGTGGAGATTCATCATTCAAAATCTCGAATTCGGATACTTTCTCTTAATACACTTCATTTACATGACTTTTTTAAACCTTTGTCAGAAATTTTCAAGCATTTATCGTTAAACAATATTTTATAAAACTCCGAAGAGCAGTGAATAAATTTTATGGTTGTCCTGACATAACTCGTGACCATTCTTTAATCTGTTGAACTACTTTCCACATTCTAATTTAACATTTATTCCCTCCCGACTTTGTACTTGATTGCTTCTTTGCATCCCACTTAGTTTGTGATCGAAAGCATATCACATCTTAAATAGCAGTCTTGCAATCAATATTCGGCATTCTTTCTCTGCACATGAATTTATAATTCGACGCCAGACAGAGGCGGCGGTAGCAGGGGGGCAATTGCCCCCCTCCCCGTTGGCCAGAAATTAAGAGTTTCGTCGGCAAAAGTGTTCACCATTTCATAATGGTTGTAGAGATTTGAGCATTATCGAATATGATTATTTAAAATCCAAATTAAAGTTAATATATTGTAGACAATCGAAATATCCAAGCAATGGTTAAAGTGTTTTGGCAAAATTGATTAGGGGTACTTCAATAATTGATAGAGTGGTACGTCAATAATATGCTCAATGTGTGTATGTGTATGTTGGCGCTCTACAGGCCAGACCATTCTACCTACAGCTACCAAATTTGGCACGTGTATAACTTGGAGGCCGGGAATGTGCACCTGGGGGTTGTTCTTTCGAATTTTTAATTAAAATTTTATTTATTTCAAAATTAAGCGAAATTTTGGCGTGTTTCTGCTATAACTTCCGAAAATACTACCGCACAAAAAAGATTTTTACATGAAGTTAAAGATCAAAACATTATCTTTTAAATAATACCAATGTTTTAACCTTAAAATTAAATTTCTATTTTTAATGAATTTTTAAATAAATATTTTAACTATATTTTTCAACAATTTTTTTCGTGCAAAATAAAAATAAAATTTAAGCTGCACGAGCACGTTTCGCATTCATGTGAAAAAATTAGCTTTTTCCAAAGTGTTGCCATCACATTGATTAAAGCTCCAATTAAAAATAAATTAAATCTGTTTGGAAATGAAATCTGCAAAAATATAATTTTCGGCACGTGTCTGTAGGAAATGAAACAAATATGAAATATTTTTTCTAAAAAATAAATTCAAGAAAAATTTTTTTATGATCTTTTACACTCTCTATATTATTAATCCAATAAATCAGTTTTATTCTAACTCAAGTTTTGTTTAATATGAACAGGATATCCATTCAAATCAGAGCCACACAGCTAATTTGTAAACCTTTAGTAAGACAAAGATCTGCTAAAATGGTCTAAATGGAAAATGATTATATTTTATGTAACTTGATTCAATAAATGCTCTAATAAATAACGAATTTTTGATTTTACATAAAGCTTCTGCTGTGGAAATCACGATTAACAAAATGTTCTTGAAACACTAATATTTTCAATAAAACGAATTAATTTCCAATCACTTAAACTGACTGATTTATGAAAATTTCAATATCACTATTCATTAAAAAAAAGATAATTTTAGATTTTCCATCGATCGTTTCAAAGAAAATACGCCAATCAGCGCGCAGGTTTCTCAAGATTAATTGGCCTAAGATTATGAAAATGTTGAGTTTTTCTAAATTTTTAACATTCAAAACTTCATAAATAAGTCTTAATTGATCGTGGAAAATAGAAACATTCATTCATTTATTTAAAATTTGGTGTGTCCAGAATATTTCTCAGAATGATACCTTACTGTATTAAATTTAGATTTCATAATTTTTGAAATATATTTATAGACAGGAACAAAATATTATTATTGATTTCATTTCAATCCTTTTGAAAGCAAAACTAAAAACTGAATTTTATGCTCAATCTGAGAAATTTTTGTTGAATTATTGTTTGAGATATTACATAAATTATGAAAAATATTTTGTAGTTAACATAATACTTAAATACCGAGCGATTCTGTTTGCAATACTCACATTCAATAATAATAATAATTAATAAATAACAATAAAGATGATAAATAAAATAAAACGCTTGGTTTTATTAAAAAATATCTTTATATTAATTGCAATTTCATCATTTACATTTTAAATTAAAGTTGAAGTTTTGCCGGAAATGACAACAAATTATCAAAATATATATATAGTAAATTGAACGAAACGATCTAAACAGTATAAGTTTGGTATGACTATCAAAATTTGAAAATTAAAAATGTAGAATCCTTTAATAGACCAGTTACTTAAAATATTTAATTGAAAATTGTAGCGAGCGATAATACTGGCGAACCGGCTGGTCGCCAAAGGCGGCTAGTAATAAATAAATAACAATAAAGATGATAAATAAAATAAAACGCTTGGTTTTATTGAAAAATATCTTTACATTAATTCCAATTTCATCATTTCCACTTTAAATTAAAGTTGAAAGTTTTACCGGAAATGACAACAAATTAGCAAAATATATATAGTAAATTGAACGAAACAATCTAAACAACAGTATAAGTTTGGTATGACTATCAAAATTTGAAGATTAAAAATGTTTTGTTTGAGAATCTATTAAGAGACCAGGTACTTAAAATATTTAATTGAAAATTGTAGCGAGCGGTAATACTGGCGAACCGGCTGGTCGCCAAAGGCGGCTAGTATTCATATAATTGTTACTTCCTCAGTAATGAATTGATAAATTTATTTTATTCGTTTCACTATGAGAATTGCCTGACAAAAATCTAGTTAATGGTTAAACTAAATTTAAAAAACAACAACACTGTTTTCTTTTGACACTGTTGTAAGTATGACACTATTGCAAGAAGAGTTATTTTGCTGTAACCAAATTATGTGAATTCATTATAAATCACTGGAGTAAGTAGATTGTATAATTGTAAATTAAATCCATTCAACAATAAAATATCTGTTTCCTTTTGTAATCTAATTTATCAGCCTACAATTATTATACTACAGAAATATTACCGACTGCAGTTGACGACAAAAAAAAAATATTCTTGGTATGGTAACTTTTAAGCTACACTAAAAGAGTTTATCTAAGTATGCACTAATTTATTTTAATAAATTACTACCTAAATTCTTAAGACTCTGCTTTCAATATTATGATTATGTAATTGGAGAACGTATCATTTATATATACTTTTCTTTCATTTACTATTATCAGCAAAAAATATATAATTTCAGATGCTCCTAAATTTTTAATAGACTTTGAATAAAGATGTCTTGATTAAAAGATGATTAAAATAGTTATTTTTAGAATATTCATAAATAACACTTTAACCCCTTGATATACGAATTTACTTAATTTCCTAATTCGATGGCAGATCTTATTTGGGACAATTATCGTTATCTTAATCACCAGAAAAATATAAAGGCATTTGAGGTAATGATGCGTTTTCAAGTGATTTTAGTGTTTTAAATTACTTAATACTTTCATTTAATTGCAGATTTAAAATTAAAAATTAAATAATTCTATACGCGAGTTAGACTCGCCATTGGATACGAAGGGGTTAAAAAAGCCTATGCATGCATCTGAGGGGATAAACTCACCTTCTGGTAGGGATATTAGCTTGTAATAACTTCGAATTAAGAAAGTACTTACTAGTACATAGAATAGTCAGAAAGTACATAAATAAAAATGAAAATAGGTGAATTCATGTTCAAGATATAATTTTTTTTTTTCAAATAAAGTGCATTGGTTCTTTTATGCTTATATATATATAAGGTGTGTTTCAAATTTTTAGGGACACCATATAAAAACATAAAATCGGAATAATTTTTACCTAATATCTGTAAAAACTTCTTTGAAAAACGTGATATAATAAAAAAATTGAATATAATAAAAATTAAATATAAAATTATTATATAAAAAAATTAAATATAATAAAAAAAATCTAAAATAATTAAATAAATATTGATGCTAATAAAAGAAGAAAATAGAAAAAAATGCCAAATTTGTGTTTCAAATTTTCAGGGATAGCTAGATGAGATGGTATATAAATTCAAGTTAAATATTTATTATTGCTCATTTTCATTTACTACCAATTGTTTTAATAACTTAAAAAGCTTATATTGAAAACGTCCACGTTAGTACTTAATTTTTTGCCGAAGAAATATGGCTAAAGGTAAATGGTTATCAGATCTTGAAAAAGGCCAAATAAAAGTTTATTACAACGAAAAAAAGTCTTTGAGAAATATTGCAGCCCTCATAAAACGTTTAAAACGTGCTGTGGAAAATTATGTGAAGCAGTTAAATGGGAAATCAACTGCCATTCAAAAGCGAGGACCTAAGCCAAGGCTCGATTCACGTACCCGCAGGTGAATTATTCAGAAATGTGTAAATGGAAAATCATCAGTACGAAAAGTAACAAAAGAATTGAAACTGGGATGTTCTTACACTACTGTTTGGAGGTCAATCAAGAGTAATAAAAACATGAAATATGCGAAAAGGGCTTGCAAACCACCACTTTCCAAACAACACAAATTGCAACGTTTATCCTGGGCAAAGGAATACATGCAGTTCAAAGATGAGTAGATAGAAGTCATGTTCAGCGACGAGAAGAAGTTTAATCTAGATGGGCCCGACGGTTGGAGATATTACTGGCATGATCTAAGAAAAGAAGCAGAGATTTTCTCCAAAAGGCAAATGGGCGGTGGATCTGTTATGATTTGGGGAGCTTTTAGCTTCAATGGTACATGCGAACTGGCATTTGTGAATGAAATAATGGATTCTGATCGATACCAAGAAATGTTACAAACACATTTACTTAATGCAGGACCTGAAATATGTGGTCCAAACTCGACTTTTCAACAGGATAATGCATCTATCCACAGCTCAAAATCAACAAAGAAGTGGTTTAGAGATAACAATGTGAAAGTTATGGATTGGGCAGCTAGAAGCCCCGATCTGAACCCCATTGAAAATCTATGGGTTTTTATGGCAAGAACAGTTTATGAAGGGGGGTGCCAATTTCATTCGAAAATGCAATTTCAACAAGCAATAATGGATGCTTGGAATTCTCTGGATCCAACACTTCTTCAGAACCTAATATATTCCATGCCAAACAGAATATATGATGTCATCAGAAAAAATGGTGCTAATATTGAACGGTAAAAAAGTTTAATTTGAAATTTTGAATTCCACTGTCCCTAAAAATTTGAAACACAAAATTTGTGCTACTCTTTTGTTTAGTTATTTCAAAGTTGAAATTTATTTGTTTAATCTTTATTTGTTTAATCTAAATTATATTACAATATTTATGTTTGTTATCTATCTAACTTGTTTCAGAAATAAATGTCAAATATTTATTATTTACGCTTTTATTTTCATTTTTACTGGTGTCCCTAAAAAATTGAAACACACCTTATATATATTGTTACGAAATTTCTTTTACCGGGGTTCGTTTGGATAGTGGAAGTGATATGGTGTGTAGAACGCTCAATCAGCAGACGGTAGTAGAAAATAAAACAACGACGTTTATTTACACGAAGACACACAGGACAGGACAAAGCGACAACTATATACAGCACAGATGACGATTATCTTCACCCGAGACGTGTAGCATACAACAGCACACACAGCAGCATACAACCAGAATCTACTGCAGACAGTAGCGTACAGCTCAATTCAGCACGAGCTTGACTCCGTCGCTCCTCACCGTCGCTTACGACTCCTCCGCTCCGCCTTCGGTCGTCTCCACTACTGGCTTCGTCGTCTCCCAACTCGGACGTGACTTGACTTCACTGGCAGCTGTGGACCCTTTTATAGGTCTCAGGAGGCGGGGCTAGAAGTCTCTCAACCA
>JAPMOR010048904.1:0-44807 GCA_026543865.1 Argiope aurantia | reverse complement strand
CCCCCCCCGTCGGCAAATCTCTACCGCCATCTCTGACTCCAGATTGGATTAATGCATTGATTTGGATTCCCTCTTGCCTTTAACATTTTGTCTATCCAACTGCATGCCCTGGGGAGGACAACAGCTAATTCGTCTACCGTACCTAAAAGCACCTCCATAGCAAAACCAATTAGGAAAAGACATAATGCGACGTGGACATTTCTACCGATTAACCAAGTTGCCTAAACTGTACATAATTGCAAAAGTAGAAATCCTTGAGGTGTGAAAACGTTTTGAAGCTATGGTGACAGACACACATACACACACAAAAAAAAGCTATATTATAATTTCCTCAAGCAGTCTTTGTTCATCCAACTAAATCAAATTTTCTTTCTGGATTTAATCTTTTCTTTGTTTTACTCACCTTTTGATAATTATAAACGACACTGTGTTTGGATAAGTACGACATCAGGGACATGAAAACACCAGAAAGAAAAAATCCCGAACTAGACTGATGGTAAGGAGTAACTGACCAAAAATTTTTAGGTTAAATCAAAGATTTCTGCCCACTTTTTGGTTTTTAATTTTTGTACATCTTTAGAACGTAACTATTCCAACAATATCACAAATTCATTTCGTTCAACTTATCAAACAAATTATTGTTCTAATTAACGCCTGAATTTTATAATATTTTAATAGTATAATTAGTATTATGTATTGTCATAATAAATATAAATTATTCATAATACTTCTTTTTATTATTCTTTTTGTTATTATTTCTTTCACAATTACTTAAAAAATTAATTGATGTCTAATTTGTAAATGAAGATACAATTATCATCATCTATACACAATATAAAATGAAGTCTCCTGAAAGCGTCAGTATGTTGAAACCCTAATAACTCGAGAAACGCTTAACTAATGTTGGAGATATTTGTACCATTTTGTAGGACGTTTATTGAGGAAGGTTTTCGAATATTGAAGTCTTATCAAAATGAAAAAGACGTTTTATAATTGTGATTTTAATTATTTTCTTACTACGATTCGCGCATGCGTAAAGCAGCGTTATCTGTGCTTTGCACTTATCCTCGCTTGAGCGAAAATCTCAAACTTCGCATGTGCAAATAGCAAGGGCTGTGGTATTCATATGCGATACATTTCTTTGTTTAAGTCTGATTTTAAACAGCCATTCAAATCTCATTATCCGCAAAAGAAGGAAAATCAACCTTGACCGGAGCACATTAAATGCCAAAACGCTTCGTTTGTTGCGCGATAATGAAAATGTAGAGGAAAGAAACGTTAGGTTAGCGAATATCAGAGAAAGAATATCCACACTTTCTTCAAACGTCTCTGTAGGAAAGTCTTCTACTGAGTGAAGTAACCGTCTCTCTTTAAATCGCACTGCAATTGAATTGCAGAGACAGAATGAATCTCGCCTGCCTGCTGACAGAAAAAGACATTTAAATTTGAGACACAGGTGAAGTTGTGAAAGAACAAAATTCCTAATATTTGGTCCGAAAAGGAGTACTCCGCTCTGAATTTCGATCCATGTGTAGATTACAGAAATGAAGCCTCGGTTTCAATAGGAACAATATCTATAATCTTTCCATATTGTTGAGCTTTAAGAAAAACTTTGATATGCAGTCATTTTCGCAAAAAATAATTTATCGCCAAATTTTAGTGAAATGGCCGAATGTGGCGAGAACGGCAACAATAGGGTAACGGTAGCAAAAACGCCACCGAAAAATTGCCAGTCTCGCAAGGCGCAAAATGACTGTATATCACAGCTTAGCCCAGCTTTAAAATGAAAAGTTGAATCAAAAGGTCATGTGTTGTTTACAAGGGAAAACTGAAACCATTTTAACAGTTTGAATATGGAACAACATTGATATACAGTCATTTTCACCCAAAAAATCACGTTAAATCCGTCATGACCAAACGTCCTCCCTCTGATGTGGTGTGATGGGGAGAGGGGGGGGTGCCAGTTCAGGTGTCGTCCTCGTCATCTGACCGCGGTTCAAAATTACGAGGTCCGTCCCAAAATAGCCCTAGTATTGCTTCAAACGGGACGTTAATATAAATAAATTAAACTAATTAATTAATTAATCACCCAAAAAATAGTTTATCGCCAAATTTTATCGAAATGGCTGAATGTGTCGCGAGCTGCAGTAATAGCGTTTCCAATCTTAAGGTTCTGAGGAACGCTGCAGCAAATTAAGGGAAATATAGAAAAAAAAAGTCAATATATGCAGTAAAATGAAATGCAAAATAAAAATTTAATCGGAAATAATGAAAGTAAGCAGAAAAAAGCTAGAGAAATGAACAGAAAAGATCGAAATGCAGTAGCATACAGTAACATAAAAAAAATGGCGGCCATGTAACCCTAAACAAAGCACCACCGAAAAATTGCCAACCTTGAAAGGCGCCAACTGACTGTATATCAAAGCTTAGCCCTAAATATTTCTGAATATGTGCTCTAAAAAATTGTTTTGTACTTATTTTTGATGATTTCTAAATATCTTTTTGATCCCGCATGACATTCCCATGTCATATCGAGTGGAAACTAGACTTAAGTCTAAAGCTAATTTTTCCTCTTAGATGTTATGCCACGGGCAGCGTTGTGCGGTTTCTGCTAGTTATATCTATGTTAGTATTTTTTGTAAATGCAATTATTTTGCTTTAAATAAAATTCCTAAGTCATATCCATCGAACTATTCAATGACGGTAAACTTCACGCGTGCGAAGTCATGAGACATTGTTCTCTTTGAATTAACATAGCTCCAACTATTATTTTTTAAACCAGTGGGAGTGGTGTCACTAAACTTTTCTCACATAAGTTACAAAATATGAACTTTAGGCATGAATTCAGCACTTTTACTGAATCTATCATGTCATCCTTGGCAAGATTTTTGGCGATTTATCCCTGACATAACGTTAATAGTACCCCAAAAAGAATTTGTGCCTGAGACAAGATTTTCTCAATCGATTGAAACAAAGATTTGACACAAAATTTCACTTGCAGTCACAAAACCCATATCGGATTATATATAATTAAGTCAGTGTATTTTTGAATTATCGCGTTTGCATAGTTTTGAAAGTACAAACCTATAGACAGTCGACCCGTTGACTCAAAATTTGACAGGTGTTTACTCTACAGATATTGAATCTGTGTACCGAATCTTACCATTCTAGATCTCTTCGTTTTGTAGTAATCATACTAACTTACTTGTATATTCGGATAGACGGACTTCCTATGAACAGATTTTTACTCAAAATTTGATAGAAATCTACAAATTTGGTGTAAAGACCCTATGCAAATTTTAGCTCAAAGCGGTTTTGAGTTATTTTCGTCACAAAGATACAGACATACATAATGCCAAAAATGTGTTTTTCGGATTCAGGAAGGTCTAAAACGTAGAGATGCGTTAAGATCTGGGGTTCATTTGACGATTACTATATACTTTCTTTATAATACGTAAGCGAGAAAGCAAAGATTTCGTAGATGACATATCAAAAGAGGTTATAATATTGGCGACCTTTACTGCTACAGCCACTTCACCATAATAAACAATTTGAGTCCAAAGCCCTATTTGTAGATAAGAACGTCCCCAACTTACGTTTTTGGATGCCTGGATGGCACCAAAAAGGTCAGTCCAGGCTTCGAAACCAGAGTTTCAGGTATAGATTTTACAGAACATCAGTCTTGCGTCTGATGGCATGCATGTTAAAGATGCTGAAATGGAGGGCGGATACCATTTCAAATATCTTTCATATCTTTCAAAGCTTCGAAATTGAGAAATATGTTCCAGGGAAGCTAGACATGTGAGGGAATTTCTGTCCCAAGATTACTATTACCACGAATCGGTGGCTGATTTTCTTTGTTACGAATCATGGACTCCTTGCTCATCTTTTTAGATTTAAAAGACTAAAGTCACAGAATAGCTTCTATGGGATATTTGGTAATGCAGACCATTTCGTTTTTCACTGTGATTTTAGAAAAGATTTCCCTCTCCTCTATTTAGCCACATATCTATATGACTGGAATTTCCCAGCGGAAATCTATTTTTGCTGGTAAACTGTCCAAAATGATAAAGATTTATTTTGAAATTTGTGATTCTCTGAAATTTGAAAAAGTAATTTGTACCGACTTATTTAGCTTTTAGCGGGGCATTCTCGTTTTTGGTTTTAACATTTTTAGCAATTTTTTTTTTTTTTTTTTTTTTTTTTTTTTGTGATTAGAAACAGATAGTTTCATAATTTTAGAATACTTTGTTATTTAATGTATCACAATACGCATTGTCTTGTCTTGTATTGTATTTTGTTTGTTTCAATGTAATTTTTTTATAAATGTTACGATTTTTCTCCGAGAGCTCCTAAAAGTGGAATGAGAATCCACCCCCCCTTCACTTGTCCAACTCTCTAATAACTCAACAGCTCGGACAAACTTTGTGACAGAATATATAGATTGAATTTAAAAAAATTCTAAATATTTTAGTGTTTCGTTCGAAATTACTTTTACATTTTTTACACGTGAAATAATCGAAGTCATTTCTTTGAAAAGTGATCTGCAATCAGGAATTTTATTATTTAAGTTTTCATATTATGTGATTTTAAGCACTGTTTATACATTATATCCCAAAAAGTGAAACAACTTTTATTTCTTTAAATATTGTTTTCCTAGATCTATCAAAAACTTATATTACGGTGGTGTGTTGTGGTTTTCTAAAGAATCACCCAGTTTTAAATACACTATTTTTAATTTCCACAAACACAGCTACACTACAAAATTTATAAAACACACATAGAAAATTATGTTAAAGAAAACAGTATGGTGGAGGGATCCGACCGTTTCCAGCCGAAAGGGAGTTGCGCATGGCAAAAAGTCGACCTCAGGGTGCAAGTCTGCCGTTAACTGCTTGTCAACTGTAAAACACCACAAGGGGGCATTCTCTGCTCAAGGGGGAAAAGAGGTGCTACAATATTAGGTAAGGTGAGAAATTGTAAGAAATTATTTTGGCTTCTGCAGAGGCTAACAGTAAAAAATTTAAAAATTTAAATTTTTATATATTTCCTTCCATGTAAAAGTATCAATTAGTAAAATGTTTTCTTACATTCTTCTACGCATACATAAAGCTTCATATTTCCATCAACATAATCTACAACGATATGCTTATTTTTAAATTTAACTGGTCACAAATTTAAATGAAAACATTTATTTCAGAAATGCAAATTTATTCAATACAGAGAAATTGTAATATGTAAATATTTTCCTATTAGTACATTGTCTGATCATCATGACCGTATAAAATGACCGTATTTTTTTTTTTAATTTTTACTAACTCCTTCTACAGAATGCAAAGTATTTTCATACGCTTGGTTATTTAAGGAAACTTTGTAGTTTCCTTAAATATATGCATATGTCTAATTACAATAATTAAGGAAATAGAAGATTGTCCCACTTCTTTGGGACATCATTCATAAAGTCTGAAGGGAATCCATCAGTCAGTGAAAGTGGTTTCCCAAATCTTTCTCGCCTACTCTCTAACAAAGATTTATCCCCACCCCACCCTATAAAACTGTGGGGCTTGTAGAAGGCCACGAATGCTTTGTATAACACGGACGAACAACAGTTACAAAATAATATATTTGCATAAATTTAGCATTTTTACTGAATCTTCGTATGATACTTGGCGATTAATACAACGGCGGCCCAAGTAGGGGTGCAGGAGGGAGTACAATTGCTTCCCCATGGACAACTGTCTGCCTCCCCGTCAACAGGAAAATTAGAATTCCGTTGGCAAAAGTCTCCACCACTTTCAAAAGGTTGCGAAGAACTGATTAACAAATATGATAGTTTAAAAACCCATTTTAAAGTCAATATGTATAAACAATCAAAATATCCAAATAACTGTTTAAGTTGGCAGAATGACTACGTTTGGCAAATAGCTGACAGAGTGGCAAGTTCCATAAACTACTGGATTTTGCTAATGCATTTTATCGATCGTCTAAGAAATCAACGGAATGGATTCGACGACGTTAATTCAGCAGAGTTTCATCTATTCAAATGCCGGTCATTTGGCTTACAAATTGCATTACTTTTGGCAACACAGCAGACCAATCGTCTAAGAAATCGTCTATCTGTTATTTCAATCATATTATAAATTATTACTTAATATTAAATATAAAATTTATTAATTGTAATTAATACTTAATTTACTTTAATTACTTACTATTACTATAAAATATTACTTAATAATTTACTTTAATACTTAATTTAATACTTAAGTAACGTGTGATTGAATTAACTTATCTGTTTCAACTTACTTCTTAAATTTGATTTTTTTTTCAAAACTATTTATATAATTTCTTTATTGGCGTAAACCATTTTCTGAAAATTTTGAATTAAATACATATGTCATTTCTTTAAATTGTTTACATTAGTTCTATATTCTACCAATAGATGGCGCCAGCAGTAAACGGAATATATGTAAAGTCCAGTTACAAGCAATTAAAAAGGATTTGTATGGAATAGTGCATCGTTAAATGTGAATATCTGCAGGTCAAGATCACTCTCATGAAGTGGAGCGGCGACTTCTCACTTTCCAGTAAAGTCACCGCTCCGATAAATTTCAGTGATATGCAATTCAATGATACGATAATTCCAAGAATAACCGGTCCGTTCACTTTTCAAGCCATTCACAGATTTCTCCTTTTCTGTTTCGTTCGAGAGGTTCCATTGGACAGATCGTATCGATTGTTACTTTCGAGTCAAATCACTGCTCCGGTAAATTTCAGTGATATAGTATCGATTATTACTTTCTATCGTGATCCAAAATCTGTAATCGAAATATCATCAGTAAGATCGTATCAAGGATTTGAATCACACCCGTCTTTGAAAAGTATTGATCACTGGTATTTGTGACTTTTTGATGTTGGTTACGTAATAACCGCTCGTAAAATATTCTTCATCCCTATTGGAATTATCGTATCATTGAATTGCATATCACTGAAATCTGTCGGAGCGGTGACTTCACTGGAAAGTGTGAAATCGCCGCTCCACTTCCGATATTCGCATTTCATGCACTATTTCATACAAATCATTTTTAATTGCTGCGACTTGACTTTGCATATACTCCGTTTACTGCTGGCGCCATCTATTGGCAGAATATAGAACTAAATTAAACCATCTAAAGAAATGACATATATATTTAATTCAAATTTTTCAGAAAATGGTTTACTCCAATAAAGAAATTAAATAAATATTTTTGAAAAAAAATCAAATTTAAGAAGTAAGCTGAAATAGATAAATTAATTCAATCACACGTTACTTAAATTAGTAAATTAAGTATTAATTACAATTAATAAATTTTATATTTAATATTAAGTAATAATTTTTAATTAATAATACGATTGAAATAACAGATATATGGAACAAATATTTAAAAATAACAATAGCAAAATTATTTGTTATTCAAAAAATCGTGGATTATGCATGTCCAGATGGTAGCTCTAATATTCTTCATGTTGCTGCTGTCAAACACTGTTGAATTTTTTCTTCTCCTCTTTCTTTCTAAATTTTAAGGGTTTATAAAAGTGAACATGCAATATATCTTTTTCGTGATTTCTCTTCATATTCAGTGTTTTAACATTAATTCCTTTTTGTATAATTATATACTTAAGAAATATTATTCACGTTAAAAAAATTAACAAACCAATAAAATTTTTCAGTAATTAAAAAAAAATTGCTATTTTATTTTATGAATATTATTTTACATTCCATTTTCATTATCCAATATTAAGCATTTATAATCAATACAGACTTGTTTGATTAATTTATTTTTGTTGTTACTGAATATTTTATAAAGGTTAAAAAAGATATAGATGATTAGGAAATTCAAAGTAGTGAAAAAGCATTCCTCATTAAAGTTCTTATTAAATATTTCCATAATCATGCTCCAACAAATTAAGGCGATTTAGCACTACAGAGCGCGTTTCGATTCTATCGATGTACTAAAATATAGAATGAAATATGACCATATTTTTCCTAGAATTCTGTGCAATTAAATCTCAAAAGCATCATTATAAATATACTCAAATATTAACAATCTTTTGATGATCAATAAAAGAAACTGAGAACATTTTTTTTTACAAATATCCCAGCAAATTTTAAACCACAAGGAAAGAATTAGGGTCATTACTTGAATGAAAATGTAAGATGGTGTAGAATTTTAATGAGCTGATTAATACTTTATTGACTTGAATTAAATATGAAATTATTAATTATGATCATAATAGCTTCAAAATAACTCAAGTTATTTTGGAAGCTAAATTATCGAAACTGTGCTTGCCCTCCATAGGACTTCTCTCTTCTGCCACAAACTCTGGATTAATCTCTGGCATGAACTTAATAGAAACGGAAATCGATTTATGTTTTAGACACTCGGAATCAAAAGATCACATACCAAATTTCGTTATTTTAAGTCAGTGCATTTTTGAGTTACCACGTTTACATGAATGCGAAAGTATAGAACATTGACGGCAAACCATTAAAAAAAATTCTTTCAAAATTTGATAAGAATCTGTGGTGAAAGCTTATAAGCCTGTTAACAGATACGCTACCCGAGCAATTGCTTTTGTATCTTGGTCATGTTACTAGAATGCCAACCACAAGGTCCCCTCGCTCATCCATTCACCACAAATCTACATTTTAGATGCTAAACTTATGTACCAAGTTTTATCTATCTACCTCTTTACGTTTTGTAGTTATTACGTTCACTCATATTTAAACAGTCATTTAGAGAGTCTGCCTTTGAATCTGATAGAAATGTACAAATTTGATGTTGTTAAGAATATATACCAAATTTATCCTTATAGTTCAAAGCGTTTTTGATTTATCTTTGCCATAGAGACAGACAGATCATGCCGAAAATGTGTTTTCCAAACTCATGAGATTCGATTCTCAAATTTTCAAATTTAAATTTTTTGACGATTATATTGTTGTCCTTCATATATGTCAGTAAAAACAAGAGATTTGGAACGTTGGGGATGAATGGAAAGAGATGCAATGTTGTATTACTTAAGTGCTCCTAAATATCATATTCCGCCTTTTCATGAATTTGATCCAATAAATGTCATTAAATTTGTCATATAATAATTTAAATTGAAATTTTTTAAAAATTTAGTATTAACTAACGTTTAATTTTTATTTTGTCTGTGGTTTAATGAGAGTAATTTGTTTTATATATTGACAATAGTAAAGAAACGCTTTTCGCAATGGCAGCATTGTGTTGTTTATTTAGTTTGGAATATGATTTGAAAATTTGCCGGTTTTTTAATAAGATATAATTATTTTTCTGTCGTTATTTACCATTGTTATGCTATTGCATATATAATTTTGTATCACTGTACTGCATTAAAAATATTGTGCTTACATTTGTGTCTACATTTTGATACCCATTTTATGCATATAATGGATCCGAACAGCCAACTTCCTATTATTTTCAACCAAGATATTGTTAATAATTCTCCTGATGCCAATAACGATTTCGACTTTTTATCCGAACTTTTTGAGAGTCCACTTGAAAAAAATGAATTAAAACAAGTAAGTCATTTATTAAATAAAACTAAACAACTATTTCTTTAGGTTCTGTTTTATATTACACCATTCAAAGATTTAGAAATATTTTATTATTTTTTTTGAGCAAATCCAATAATTTATCGTAAAATAAAGATAAATAAATGGAGCGAGCCAAATAAATCTTGAATTGTAATTGTTGAATTCCTTATCGTTTTACTATTTTGCAGATATTTATTTTTAAATTTGAATAAAATTTAAAATGGAGGAGCAGCTCTCGTATACGGCCTAGTGGCGCCAGTTTTTCGCCAAGTCGTCGCCAATAATGCGTGTTTAGGATGTTGTTACTCTTAACCGGAAGTTTTGAAGTCACGTTAGGCTTATTTCTAAGACTGACAAAATGCACTAGACTATAAGTCAGGGGGTGGCGATGCCCCCTTTTTAATTTAAATAATTCAGATAAATGTTGTGATTATTGACTAATTTTTGAAGCCATGTTTAAGCTTAATCCTAGGACTGACAAAATACACGAGCGTAAGTCGGGGGGGGGTATTGAAATATTTATGATAAAGATCCAAATGAAACGATTTATTTAATTATAAGTATAATGATGCATGATGAAATGTAATTTAAGTATAATGAAATGCTCAAAATTAATATTAAATGATGATGACGAAATTATTTTTTGCTCCGATTTTTTAAAAATGATTTCTTAATTTTATGCTGAATATGTTCTCATGAAAACGTTGATATTTTTTTCATTTTAAAAGCATAGTTTATAAAAGTTAATAGCTGTATATGTGAGCTGCTCCTTATAAAAACACATAAAAATACTGAATATGCTCTAAGGTTTAAGGTTACCATAAAGAATACATAAGCCGATGACGGCAACCAGAAATTACCGTTTATCGCCAAATTTCTCGCCAATTTGGCGGAGGCCGTATACTGGAGCTGAGCCTATTTTCATGTATTCAATATTTCATATTTTATTTTTACTTTCCATATAATATCAAATCATAAATGGGATATTAGCACTGTTCACTATTTCATCTTTTAGGATGTAATAATGAACAAAAAAAATTAGTTTTAGAATGTCTCTACAAGCACAATTAGATTTTGTAGCATAAAACTCATATAAAAGAAAATCTTGTGGCAAACTGTTAAAATGCATTGATGTTTGCAGTTTATTTATTTTAGACATGAAAGCACAGTATTGTATTATCACACAGTTCTGTAATCACAATACATTGAGAAATCATAGATTTTAATTATGTTAAACTAATATATAATTTCAAAAGAAATCATTAATGTCAATATTGTATTCTTAAGTCTAATCCCTTTTCTTTTGAAGAATATCATATTCTAATTTGTTCTACTACTCTGTTCATCACACTCTATTTTATTTTTACTGCAGCTGCAATTTCCTCTATTTTAGTTTTACGGCAACTGCAAATTGAAGTTATTTCTCATAAATATAAAATTCTGTAAAAGATGCTGCATGTTAATTAAATATCTTTTTGTATGTTGCATAGCATTATATATTGATTAAACATTAGATGAAGGAAAGGAACTGTTAAAAAATTGTAGAGTTACTTATGGATTTATTTGTAGTGCAGTGAACTTAATTCATAGTCATGGATTATATGATAATTTCCTTATGTCAATTTAATTTTGGAATCTTTTACTCATCTTAGACAAATTAGAAAAAGTAGAAGAAAAAAAAATTGTATAAAAGAAAGCGGATAGGTATGAGGTATTATACAAAATAAGGTATAATTATATCTGTGATGTCATGTGAACTGATTCTATTACAATACTTTGATTTCTGTATTTTATTTGTCTATGAGTAAAGATATATTGTTTTAGCACAGTACTTTCACCTTTATTATTATAATCTTTGAATATAAGGTATCTTCTAAAAAGGCCTTTAAAAATATAAGAAGTATTAAGACCTATGGTGCTGTACTTTACAAAGCTGCAGCAACTGAATACATTCCATTCTGTATAAGTTTAGCAGAACCTTATTATATCAACTAATCCTGTGATTTAATTTTATTTGTTAATTTCAGATAATTAAGAAAGGGTTTATTTAAAACATAATTATGTACAATTTAAAGTATTTGAATTAAAATTGACTATAGTATATGCATGTATTAAATTATTTGCTATTGAATTCTGTTAAATAACGAGATTATATTTTATATGATTAATTTCATTTGATATAAACTTATAAATTTTGATTAGATTCTCATTCAATTAACTTTAAGAATTTACAGTAACAAACAATAGGTGTAGGACCTCATTCTTTGGGATTTGACTCTATATGAATATTTCAGATAAATCATAAATTTGGTTTAGGTAACAATTTATCTTAAAAATATTCTAGACTTAAAAAAATACAGAAAATTTACATTATTAGAATTAAATATTGTTCTTTAAAAGGTAGATAAAAATATAAATAAGAAAGAAAAAAAAGATTTTTCTATAATGGTCTAAATTTTTATTACTGTATTTTATGTGTCGGATTAATAATGCCAAGAAAATGTTATTTTTTCTTCTAAATTTTTTAAATATGGCATTTTTTGCAATCAAGTCTCAGTTTATTTTATTTATTAATATTATCATCAGAATAAATTGGGATTAAAAGCTTTCTCAAAGTAATTTTTTAAATGGTGCAATTAATTTTTAATTATATAAAAACTTTAATAACTTAAAATTGTTTTTATTTCTAATGTAGGATGAAGATTATCAAAAAGTGATTAATGATCTGATGAACAATGCTTTTGTTTCAAATAATGACAATATCCAGTAAGTACTTGTTTTATCATCTTAAAAATTAGAATTGTGTTATTTAATAATTATTTTTACCATAGATTGTTATCAGTATGATTAACCCATCTTGCCACTTCTCATGAATAATTAATAACTTTTTATCAAATTCTAATTAATTTTACTGACATCTAACAGTTTGAAAGTTTCCAGTTTTTCCAATTCAAGTATCCTACCAATGTACTCTTTTCATTCTGCTCTCATTATGTATAGTTATTATATATGGCCCAATACTTTTCTGTTAGAAATTTTTTTCATTTAGATAATTTCAAAATTAACAAAAAAAAAAGTATTCATAAAAAATCTACAGATAAATAGTATGTTTTTGAATATGATATTTTAATTCAATTGAAGAATTATGATCAATTGATCCTACCTATTAACTGAAGAATTGTTTATAATTCTGAAGAATCTTCAATCTAATGATTTCTTCAAAATTATAAAGTGAATTAGAAAATAAATTTTAAATGCATATTTTTAAACTTCCTGCCTGCTGATTTGGCACATTAGTCTTTAAAATATAATGTACAAATGCAAACTGTGTAATTTAAATATATGTTTCAGTTATATAATAAATGTTAATAAATTTTTATGAAATAATATTTTTATAAAATTGAGAATTTAACAGTATTAAAGTTCTGAGCAATTTTATAGGAAAAAAAAATTACTTTACTTATATGCCAATTGTCATTTTTTTAAAATTAAACATTAATTTATAAGAAATTTTAAAATACTATTTTTGTTTCAGGAAAAATGAAAATTCTGGAAATGAACATTCATCATATATCCTTTTTATAATAAATTTTGCATATTTTTAAAAATGTAACTATTTTTCTGATATTTAGCTTTTTAATTTCCTTTTTTAAAACCAAAATGTTTGAACCATTGAATTTCTGCACTTATTTTTTTACATACTCTGAATTATTTTCAAAATTTTAAATTATATATTGTTGGATTAAAATAACCAAATAAAATTTATTTTATTATTATTTTTGACTTATTTTAGCTTTTTGTTAATGTGTTTGCATAATTTTGTTTTTGGATGTGTCAAATAAAATTACACATATAAAAACAGGATGTAAATTAATCTGAATTAGTTTATTTTCTGTAAATTAATCAGATAATTAGTCAAATTTATGATTTTCCTTATGTTATGTTTCCTTAATATTCTTTTACTGCTTGCTGATTTATCTAAAGGAAATGAAAAGCTCAAACAGGCCAACAAACGATTAAAGAAGAAAATTATTGCTCAACAAAAGTAATTTATTTAAGATGAAACTACAACTGTAGTATTGTTACTTTTTGATTGTGAGAGGTTGTTCCATCAAAATTTCTATTACTTATTAATAAAGAACATTATTTCCTTCTCTTATTTCTTAAAAAGTGTGTGTGGGGGGAGGCAACAATTTAAACTATAAATTTTTTATGTTTATTTTGAACTTGGGTTTCTAGTTCAGTGTAATCTTTTAAATTAAGCAACGTCTAATACTTGGAGTTTAATTTTTATTCTTGATAATTGATTTAGTGTCATGTCATCATACACTATATTCTAGATTTTTTTTCTGTAAACACTGCATTAACAGAAAATATTACAATACAATTGAATATTTAAATTAATTTTTCTATATTATAGTTATTACAATATGGTGGTAATGATTTAAAGGAATGATTAATATTTTTTTACAACTGGCTTAAATTAATGGAATAATAACCTAAGTTTAGATTTTGTAATTCTTTTTTTTTTATTTATTTTTTTTTTACTCTCAAAATAATACTTCCTTTTGTCTGAAATTTTATAAAATGTTACTATTTTATAACCTCTCATAATAAGTTTTTTTGTAACATTTCATAATATATGTATACATATATATTAATTAAAATTTTATATGCTTTAGATTAATATCAAATTATGAACTAAAGCTTGCTCAAAGCATGACAGATCTATTTGCTGCTAATAAGGTAATTAAAATTTTTGAAAATTGTTTTTATTGACTGAAGAAATTAAGTGACTATTGATGATATAAAAAGTTGTAATTAATTTTTTGAAAAATTCTTATTTTTCTATAATGCCATTTTATTGCATTATAAACAAAGTTACGCAAGTTCTTTGATTTTATATATAATTCACTATCAAAATTGCTATATGAAATTTCTGTAAATTTACATATGCTGCATTAAGTAATAAGTGCTGCCACTCTGCCTAAGAATTTGGGAGACAGTTAAAAAAAATTATAAAATTTTCACCATTTATTTTCAGTTTGGTTTTGACATTATTTCTTAACCACTGATAAATTTGTAAATATATAGGATATGACTGAAAAGACGAAACTGCAATCTTTTACAAAGCATTCCAACAGTTAACATGTCACATTAATTTTGATTTTGATGGTTATCTGAAAAATATATGCAGTATAGTCACCAACTTGATAAACAAAATGAATGTCCGAAAGAATTCATAATGGCTTTTGAGAAAAAAGCTCTTGTTAACTTGTTTAAGAATATATTTTTAATGTCATTTAGAAACAAATTTGAGAGTAAAGTTTCTTGTTTTCCGGTATATATTAAAACATGTGCTAGTCTGACCAACACATTGCTGTCAGTGAGCTTTATATGTTTACGTATTTTCTTTAATTGCTAAATTATTTAAGAATATTATTCATCTTTACTATAATTTTTCACTCTAGAAGTTTTATACTTGGTAGAAGGACATTTCTTTTTGTTGCATATTTCTGTTTAATAAATAGCTAATTAAAAAAAAATATAAAAAATTAAATATTTAAAAGAAAATATATCTAAAAGACATATATCTCTTAAAAAATATATCCATCATCTAAAAATTGCCATTAAGATTCATTTTAGAATAATAAAACAATTAATAGTTAAAATATTACCATTTAACTGTTACGATGCTGAAATAAAAGCAACTTTTTTATTAATTTTTTTAGTCATATTGCAGATTTTTTTGTCATGCTTTTATGAGAATATGTGTAAATAAATTTTATTTAAAAATAAATGAATCTAAGATATTTGTTTAGCAATCCTTGGTTTGCCATTCAGTAGTTAAAAAGGTATGTGAACTTATAAGGATCTTTATATTGAATTTTGAAAATTTCAATTGTTCGAAACAGAAATTCAAAAGTAATATTTTCTTATGTGTTTATAGCATAAATTATGTCATAACTGTTTCAGAATGAAACAATGTATTCAAGTACTTATTTTCTTTAGGAGTTGGATAAATTTAGAAAAGCAAAAGAATCTGATAATGCAGAGATTGAAAATCTGAAATGGCATGTAAAGCAACTTGAGGTTGGTATTTCCAGAATTTTATAACAGGCATTGATAATCTTCTGAAAAGTTAATTTTGGTATTAATTTTTTTAAAATTAAGTTTTCTTCATGATGCATAATAATTAGCTTCAAAATCTCTCTCATATATATATATATATATAATGTTATGTTAATTCTTTAGACTAATCAGAGTATCTAGAATTATGTGCTCTGACTTTATATATGGTTACATTAAAAAAAAGATTGTGGAATTTTTAAACTCTTAATGACAAAAGCTTTTGGGTTATTGTTTTTATTTTTTATTTTTCTAGTTAGCAGAATTAAATATCTTTAATTTAAAGCATTTCAGTAACAAGTATTAAATAACTAATAAGTACATTTAATTTAATAACTTGTACTTAAAATTCTTAAATTTTTATTTTCCTATGTAGATAAAAATTTAAGAAATTAAAGACTTTTATTAAAGCAAAAGGAACTTTTTATCATGTCAAAAAATATTGCAAAATGCAAAGTATGTTGGAAGTTTATGGCTTGCTTGATTTATTGATTTTGTTCTCAAATTGTTTAATTATTTATTCATGATTGGATGTTTTAATTCAAAATTTTAAATAGAGGAATTGAAATATTACCATATCAGAGGACTTTTTCCAATAAAGTATTTTCATGTCTTCTTATCAAACTGTTTTTGTTTTTTTTTGAAAAATTTTCTATATAGATTTATTTTTTATTTTTTTACCAATATTTATAAATATTTTTTATATTATTAGTTTAAAAAGGAATTATAGAGGTAATAAAAGAATACATTTTTAAGTAGAAGAAATAAAATATTACCATATCAGTGTACTCTTTCTAATAAAATATTTTCAAGTCCATGTATTAAAGTGCTTTTTTTTTTTGAAAAATTTTCTATGTAGATTTTTTTTTACGTCTTTCCAGCATTTATAAATGTTTTTTATATTATTTGTGTGTGTGTGTATACAGGGTGTTTATTTAGTCCCGGACCCATTTTGATGTTTAATAACTCATAAAATAATAAAGATAGATTAAAATTAATAACATAAATGGTTAAATAGACTCAAAAAGTTTCATGACCCTTGTCAATGAACTTCCACGTGTGCCCCCTTCGTCGCACGGAGAATATCAAGTCGATAGTCAATTTCACGCCAGGTAGGCATCTACAGAGCCTATTGCGGTTGTAATTCTGGCTTTTAGGTCATCAATGTTCGACACTCTTCTCCTGAAAATGTTGTCTTTTACAAACCCCCAAAGGAAAAAGTCCAGCGCTGTTATGTCAGGTGATCTGAGTGGCCAAGGAATTGGACCTCATCGTAAAATCCATCTTCCTGGAAAATGGTCATTCAAAGAAGTACGAACGATGGTACCCCGATGTGGTGGCGCACCATCTTGTTGCAAAAAGACATGTGGCTGAAGCTCTTCTAGTTGTGGAAATACGAAGTTTTCCAACATGTCTAAGTATACAACTGATGAGACCGTCTTTTCTGTAAAAAAGAAAGGCCCAGTGACTCGGTCGTGCATTAATCCGCACCACACACTAATCTTTGGGGAATCCCTTTGTACCTCACGGTATTCATGGGGGTTTTCAGATTCCCATATGCGCACATTATGGCGATTAACAATGCCAGAAACATGAAAGGATGTTTCATCGGAGAACATTATGCGCTTCAGAAAATCAGCATCATCTTCTATCCTCCTTAGGATATCTGTTGTAAAGGCCATCCTCCTAGACCTATCGTTCGGTTCCAAACTTGAACAATTTGAACTTTGTATGCATGCAGTCTTAATTTTTTCTTTATAACCTTGTACACCGTCGAAATTGGCATATCCAATTCTGTTGCCACTGATTTCACAGATATTCTAGGATTGTGTAAAAATGTCTCTCTGACACGCTCAACATCAAAATCACTTGTGCAAAGACGTCCGGAACGTTTCTTATCTGCGATACTTCCAATTTCTAGAAAATTCTTTTTCCACCGTAAGATGCTGTTTTTGGATGGAGGATCTTTTTGGTAAATTCTTCTGAAATTTCTCTGTGCTTGCACTATCGATTTCGTTTCTATGAACCACCATAAAATCTGTGCTTTCTCTTTTGGTGTATGCATTCTCCTTAATATCAGCTCGAATAAAACATCACATACAAAAGTACTACATAGAACAAACACATCAAAAGTAAACATAACATTGCAATAGTTGCCAAAAACAAAAGAGAGAAAAATGCAATTAATAAGCAGACGATATTTAGAAAAGTACAGATATTTAGACTGGAAAATGAAATTATCTGAAATTAACTACATGCGCAGACGATATTTACAAAAGTAAAAATATTCAAACCTGAAAAGGAAAATATATGAGTTATTCCATCAATAAATGCCATAAGTTTGTTTATATCTTCATTATTTTATGAGTTATTAAACATCAAAATGGGTCCGGGACTAAATAAACACTCTGTATATATATATATATATATATATATATATATATATATATAATCAAATATAAAAAGGTAATGTTGAAATCACTATGCTGTTGAATTTGACTATTCAGCTGACTCTGAAAGCATTTAAAAATAGTAAATGCTATATTTTTTTCAGATTTTTAGGCTGAAGACTAGATGTCAGATCGGTATTGCACTCCCTCCGATCTTCTTTGATTAGTGACCGGCAATAGTAGGCAGTTCTTTGTTTCCAAAGAATTTTTATTCACTTCTGTCATTATTGGATTATTCATATTAACTCAATATTTCATTAGCATTATTTTTTCTGTGAAAATGATGTGTTTAAAGTTATAAATGGCCAAGTAAACATATTAAACTCATTTTTATGGAAAATGAGGTGTTCATTTATATATGCTAATTTTCGCAGATTTGTAGAGGTTCTTTTAAACTTAATTTTGCATTTATCTTCGGTTTATCTGCATTTAATGAATCTATTTTTTATTGCTTTTATATTATTCTTGATCCATTAATAAAATTTATTTCATTTCTTGCCTTTTCTTAACTTTACTTGCTCTTCAAGGTTATACAGTCTGGCTCCGATTTAATAAATTCACCAGGACTAAATATTTTAGGCATTTAATCTGGGGTTATTCATAATATTAGGGTCCAAAATGAAAAATTTCTGCACTCTCCTTGTAGAATATGTAGAATAGTTCCATTAAGCAACTGCACAAAAATATCTATAATTAGAAATGTTCTCTTTTTATATTTTTCCTAATCCAAACCAACAACAACAACATCAAAATTATGGCTGTTGAAATATTTTGCTAATTCAGAATTTATTAATCATTAATAGAGTTTTCTTTTTCTTTTACTTTCATTTTAATCTGATTTTTTAAAATATGCTTAACCTGAAAAAGTAATTATCTGACTCTTTTAGTATTGTAAAATCTTTCCTTATTTTCTTTTAAAGTATCTGGTGTTGAGATATTATAAATCAAAAAGAAATATGGAGATTCTTTTAATTTTTAAAACTTATTTTGTGTTTAATAAAAGAATAAAATATTAAATTAAACAATAGTACCCTCAATAAAATCTTGAAGAATTTTTTTTAATTTTGCAGTAAATATTTTTTTTTAGAATAATCACAGACATTTTAAAATTAAAACACACTTTAATATATTTCAAGTTTCTTTCTTTAAATGATATAGATGAATAAGGTTGTGTTTCATGTGTATTTTGTTTGGAAATTTTGAAATGAATTGTTATTACATTTATGAAACATTTTGTGGAACTAAATATTTCTGGGAGTGATTACTTCATATGTAATATTAATAATATTACCTGAACATTAATTATATTTAAATTCCATTATAATTTCTAAAGTGATGAATTTTAAATTCTGATTAGTTGAAACAATAAAATCAGTAAAGTTTTTTGGACAAATTGTGGGCCGATCTGCACATAATATGCATTTTCATTTTTATTATTTTCCTATGTTTGTGATTAATGATAGGAAAATTTATGAAAGAATTTTTTTTATTTTCATAAATAAACTTTATAATATAGTCTAATAAAAATCTTGTTTTGATAAAGTGTTATATTTCTTACCATACTTCAAAAGGAAAGAATATATAGTAATGGAAAAAGGAATCTGTTTTATATTATTTGTTATGTTTTATGGAAAAGTATTGTAACCTTAAGATTTTGATAAATAGTTTAAACCACACAAAGTTTAAAATAAGTATTATTTTTAATTATGTATGTTTTGCTTTTGCTGTAGTTGTTGTTGTAACTATAAAATGATAGGAAGTATTAATTTTTTGAGCCCCAACTCTAATTGCCATTTTATGAAAAGAGAAGTCTCACTACTGTGATTCATTGATTAGATATAAAAACATAGAATTTTTTAAAAAATTTGGGAAAATGATGATTTAAGTTTTTAATGTAAGTTGGTATGATCCTTTTTGAAATTTAATTCAATCTTAAAAAAATTTGTATAATTTTATCAGTTGTTCTTACTATTGTTTAAAACAAAAGAAATCTTTTTTTTTCTTTTATATGTTCACTGATTTCCTAATGTATTTCATAAAAATAATTTGGTTTACATGAAGAAAGAATTATTCTATTTTTTATCTATAGTCATGATGCATTTTAAAGGACATATTATGTATAACTAATTTTTTCAAATACAGATTTTGCCGATGTGATTCACTTGCATCTTTCATAGAAATTGAATTTCCATTATGAATTTATATGTATTATTTTAAGGTATGGATCGATATTTATTTGATTTGCATAAGAGAAAGATTTTAATAATGCTTTCATTGTTCTTTTTCTCCTTTCAGTGTGAAGTCTTTCAGTTTAGAGGATTGAAATTAAGAAATGAGGCAGAAAACCTAAAAATAAAACAACTGGAAAAAGAAATGTATGGCTACAATTTAAAATTTATTTTAGTATTATTTGTATTATGAATGATATTTTAATTTTTTGATTATTTCATAATTAATGTTAAGTGCATAATTGAATGTTGAAATCTTTCAATCTTAGTCAATACTAATATTTCCTCTCTTATTTCAGATCAACTAAAATGACAAGTATCAGGAGATTTAAAAGTAAATATGTTCTTTATTAAGAGATTTTTATAAAATTTTCATCCTTAAATTTAAGTATTTGTCCATGAACAAGTAATTCATTCTATTATTGTTAGAAAACGAATTTTTTGCTTATAAGTCCATTTTGTGTATTTTAGAAAGTTCTGTAACTTATCGCTCCGAGATAACTAAGAAAGATGCACAACTAAAAAGGATGGAACGTTATAATGAACAAATTAAGGTAATTTTTTTCTTCATATATATGTTTTATTATTTGTGTGTGGCATATTTTTTATTTGTAATTCATTATTATTTTACTTTTTTCAGTGTTTACTTACAGATTTTGGAAAGAAGCTTACAGAAGCTGGTAAGTTAATTTTCTTTCCTAAATTATGAATAATTCTTGTATAATCTCAGTTTTTGATTTTATTAAAATGCAGATTGGAAGTTAATAATTTTCATAATGCATTTTATCATTCATTAAATAGTTTGTATGTTCTTAATGTATATTTAATAAATATTTCAAAATTTTTATAGGTCTTTTAACTGAAAAATTTAGAGCGGATCTCACAAAAAAGTATGGAAAGGAATACTTTTCCTTCGAATCATCTGATACCATTGGTAAAATATAATTTATTCTCTTGCATTTACAATGTGTAAATGTAAAAGGGACGTGGTCACTTGTAATATTAAACTTATTTCAATTTTTATAAATTCATTGTAATTTGTTCTTTTTTATTTTTGCTTGCTGTCTATGATTAATTTATATTCATTTGTTTTAAAAGATTGTAAATTAACACTTCAGTAATAAGAATTTCAGTTACGAATGAAATAAAATATTGAAGAGGCTTCATGTTTTATTTTTTATGTAATATATCATTTGATGTAAATTTGTATTTACAAAAAATATTTCTGACTTTTGCATTAGCAATAATTTTTCATACATACATTCATGCATTTGAAATTATTAAAGTAGCTTTACATTATTAACAGCCATTAAATTATTTTTACCATGAACTATTTAAATGATATAAAGTATTAGGAATTATGAAAAATATTTCAAAAATTGAATATTAATTTAATAATCATTGATTTTTTTAAATTAAAATTTCTTTAAATGTTTTTCTTTAGAATCTACTATGTAGTCAGCAATAAATATTGTCATAAAATATTAAAATTAATGAAAAAGACAAAATGATAATGATGTACATGTGAATCATTAGAATGTAGGAATTAACTACTTACATGGATTAACGTTCCTCATATATTAGAAATTGTAAATAATAATTTAAATTTAAGAATGGAACATAAATTCTTGCAAAGTAATATGATGCATCAGATTATAATTATTATCTGTTCTTAAATTAAGATATGTGCGATAAACCTCATCTTACTCTTTATATGCTCTGTACTTCACTTGTGTGAAACTTCTAAGCATTCAGTAAGCTTCTAAGCAAGAATTATTTTGTTATTCCAGAATTTCGTCTTTTAATTGTTAGTGGGTTTTTTTTTTTTTTGATGCTTTTAAATATCAATCATAAAAGAAAAGGAAGTAATTTTTATAATAAAAAAAATATTTAAAATTATTTTATGCTTGCATATATTATTTACTTGTCATTTTTGTTTCATGAAATAAATTTTTCTGTTTAATTTTGAGCTGATAATTTTTGTTTATGATTTTGTAAAAGGTAAATAATTTGTTTGGAAAGATGAGTTATGCATTATAGCAATTGCAGATGATTTTGTTTATAAAGCCCCCCCCCCAAATGCCCTTTCTTTTCCTTTCCAAATAATTTTTTTATCCTTGAAAGACTTTTGAACATTTTATTGGAAAAAATCAGTTACATCCAAGAATCAAATACACTGAATAATCTGCATCTATGTGACTTGTGTATATATTAAATTCTCTAGAATCCAAGCATTGTCACATCAGTTGATTTTGGTGCTTGGAAAGCAGGACACCTACTTAGATGTCCTCTTTCTGTGACCTAGGTTAACAATAATCATTTTAATCTATAAAATAGTAAATTTATAAATTAAAAAAAATTTTAAGCATTAAAAAGTAAAAATAATTTTTTAATTAAAAATCTGGAAGAAAAAGCAAAAATCTTAAATGTCTGAGATGAAAAAACAATATGAAAAGAGCTATAATTAATACAATGAAGAAGCAAAAAGTTCCAAACATTCATTATATAAAAAATTAAAATACAATGTAAATGTAATTGCAATTTCAATTTATTTAAAGCTTTTCTATTTTTGTCTCAAGCTTTTACAATTTTTATTTTACTTCCAGATTTTTAATTAAAAAAATTTCTTTTAAATCTTTGACAAAAGCATTATTTAAAAGTTTTTATATTTATTATTTTCTAATCTTTTAATATAATATATTTCACAATTCATAGTTACAAGTATAATGGATATTGAAAATCGATACTTCTCTAATTTATAGACAATGCTGCCCATGTGAAATTAATTTTTTGATGTATTAATTGGTAACCAGGAATTTTAAAATTATTAAAATATTTTATTTTTAAAATATAAATATTATATTGTAGAACTCGGTGCATGAAGAAGTGAGTGGAAAAATGATTACAGATTCCATCTTTATAATCGTGAAGCATGTAATGTTGAGTAAAAATAATCTATTTGTAGCTTCAATTAAAACTGCATGTTGCTCAAACTAAACTAAATTATGTTCATTTTAAAATATGTTGTGATTATTACATATCAATAAATATTTTTAAAGGAATTTTAAATTGAAATATCTTTCTGATTCATTGGCTGGGATATTACCTTTTTATTCTTTTTATTGTTGCAATTCTCATACTGTTGTTATCAAAATTTTAAGTTTTTGTTTTTGATTTAAAAAATTGTCATTCTTTTTGCAGGTAACATCTTTGAAGGAACGTCTGAAGTATTCAATTCTTCTCTCAAACTTACCAACAAAATAGAATCTGATAATGCTCACACATGCATTGGACATGACCTAAATGCTTTTTCTGTACAGTCTCCAACTTCATCATTAACTTCAAGCAGTGAAATTATTAAAAGTGATTGTGAAAGTATGGATATATTTCAAACTGAATTTCAGAATCTGCCAAAGAAAAAGAAGTTTTTAGATAACAATAATACTGAAGAAGACCAAAATCGAAACTTATATAATTCTCCAAGTTCATCAAATTTTGATGAAGTTACCTCACAGGATAAAGGGGAAATAGAATTGAACACTCCAACAAAATTGTGTAATTCTTATGTTAATAATGAAAATAATTTCTGCAAAGTGAAAGATCATTCTGTTTTCAGTAATATTAAGGAGCCATTATCTAAAATTTATGAACAGATCTTTACAGATAGTCAATCAGTTACTGAAGTAACACCTTATCCTGATACAAGCCCCATTGATATGACATTATCAATGCCAGCTTTAGGGAATTCTCACATCTCTGATAATAGTAATATGCCTGAAGGATGTCAGTTGGCAAATACTTTATCATCTAAACAACATTTGCATTCTTTGAAAGCATCACAAGAAATCATTTCAATAGAAAAATGTAAAAACTTGGATACATTTCAAAATGAACTTCATACTCCTTCAAAGAGAGCCGATAAATATAAAAAGAAAGTATCATATAATAATATTGCTGAAGATGATAAAAGTTGGAATTTATATAGTTCTCCAGACTTGTCAGATTCTGATAAAGAAATTGATTTGTATGATGAAAAGGAAAAAATGAGAATTTTATCACCATTGCATGATTCTTATGTTGTAGATACAAAAAATTCCTCTAAAGAGAAAGATAATTTGGTTTTAAATTGTGTTAATCAACCGTTATGTAATAATCATGAGCATATCTTTGCGAGCAACAAAGCTGTCAATGAAGTAACTCATTTTGGTACTGATCTTAAACCTAATTTTTCCATGCCTATTTTAGGGAATTCTCAGGTCTCTGAGGAAACTAATGAGTTGAAAAATGTGCCTGAAGGAAATCAGTTGAAAAATAATTCACCCTTTAAACAAGACTCATTTTCTATAAAACCATTACAAGAAGTTATTTCGACACAAAAACAAAAAAACTTGGATATTTGTGATCCAAGTCACATAAATCAGAAAATATGTGATTTAAAGTCATCCGAAAATTCAACTGATCCTATTGCCATAAACAACAAATCTCAGACTAATGTAGCTAATTCAGATAATGAAAGTGATTTTTTAGAAGTTGAGGACATGCAAAGGGATTCCAGTTCTGAAAGTAAGTTTTTATTAATAGTTTTAATAATGAAAAAGTATTATTTCTATTGCCTTTTTTATATGATCAATTGAAATTTTATATTTTGCTGATACTTGTGTATTATTGGAATTATATATTGTTAACTTTTTCTAAAGAATGTGTTGAATTTGACAATTTATTGTCCATTGGGTATATTGGTGTAATATTACACAAACATTTTTTTTTTCACAACAGATAAATTTAATATGTAAAGAAAAATCAAGGTTAAAGTTAGAAAAGCAATCAGTTGTTAATATAAAACTAACATTTATATTTTCTATTTCTGTCCTTCATTTTATCATAATTTTTTTAAAAATCCTTAAAAAAAGATTTTGATTATGAAATGTATATAATTTGAGCATATATACCTTATATACCTTCAGTAATAATCGACTGGGAAAGTAAAGAATTTCTTGTTGCTAACTAGAAATCATGCTAGAATAATGACCTCCAACTTTTATGACAAAATCAAAGATTCCAGAATCTGCAGGAATTTTGGTGGTATGTCCATTAGGACATGAGCTACATTAGTTTTGTTAGAACCTTCTTAGCCCTGTCACTGAAATTGTAAAATGATGGAAGGCTAATTTGAAATCAGCTGTATCAAAGCTAGTCATTGTTGAAACAGTAGTGAATCGGCAGAAATTCAAGACGTGTTATGCAAAATCTCTCCCCAGCAGAGTTCTTGTTGAGCACTTATGGCTATTAGTTATTGATTTGCTGCTTATATGTTGCTATTTACAGTAAGTGCTGTTCTTGTGTGTACTTCAGATATATCTGTGTATTTATGTAGAATAAAGCCTTATTAAGCCTGTTGGACCATTTTTTCATGCATCCACTATGCCATACCCATTGATTTTTGGATTCTGGATTTATTTAAACTATATTTATGCACTTTTCTTTCTTCCTTTTATTTATTATTAGCTGCCTTTGGTGACCAGCTGGTTCATTAAACTAAATTAAAATACAAATTCTGCGATATCTAAGTGTTACTAAAATTTTTCATTAGCTTTCAACAATGAAAGGTAAACATATGATTAAATATTTGATGAAATGATTTTTATTTCATTGTGACAATGAAAACTGTTATTGAAAATGGCACAAAAAATATATTTTTTAATTTTAAAGATTTAGAAAGAAATAAGGAAGCAGTGAAATAGGTATGATTGATTAAAAAGAGAATATTTTAAATTTATATAAAAACCAGAAATTATTTTATACAATAATAGTTATTTTAAGAAAATTCCAAAATCTCAACTAATTAAAATTTTAACTAAAATGTTAAAAATCTCTCAAAGATGCACATTACCAGCCATCAAAGTTCTAGAGCAAATATACTTTTCTGTAGATTACCAGCACAGAGATATTCTTCTTTATTATTAGTAAAGCATATTAATAATAAGCTCTAATAATCTAAATGATAAAAAATTTAGGCCATCCAGCTATAAGCAAATAATAAGTATTTTGTCTCTAAAGTGTTGAAACACAAAAAATAGTTTTTAACAAGGCCTTTTAATTTTTTAAAACAATACAGCTGCATAAATTTAAATAAACATATTAATGCAATAAAATCTTGTTAAAATAAGTCAAAATGCAACTCCCTTTGTATAAAAACCAGTTAATTTACATAGTTTTATAGATGAAAGAACTCAATATAAATAAATATATATTCATATTATTAATGCTCTATCTTAAGTTCCATTTTTTTAAAGACTAAAATTAACAAATCTGCTTTATTTTCTGAATTAATATTGATATCAATAAAATATTTATAAAATTTTATTTTTATTGAAATGAAAATAGAAGTATAAATTTTGTTTTAAAGATTGCATAATGAAAGATTTAGTACTAATTTTCTTGTAAATTCCATGTTAACATCCAATCCACAAAAATTAATTCTGTATCTTTCTCATTTTTCATTCTTTTCTATGCTCCTCATTTTGGATAATATGTATAAAATGAAACATGTTTATCCTTGAAAATGCTTATAAGTGCAATATTTATGTAAATAAAAAATAATAAAAATGATTAAAAGCAAAGTGATGTTTGAATCTGAAAATTTGAGAGTCTTTTTCATTACTCAACTTTGCATCTTTTGAAAAATTGTTATCCAAACAGAAAACAAGTATATCTTAAACAGAGAATCTGTTTTCTTATATTTCTTTCTTTCTAAATTAAAAAAAAGAAATTCACTTCTGCAGGTTATTTTATTTTTGGATTATTTCATTTTTTTATAAAAGAAAAAAAAATTCAAAGAAAATATATTTACATTATTTTAAACACTTTCAGATTCAGATTCTTCATATTCTGTGCAAATTTTACTGAGAGATCTCAGTAAAATTTATTTCTCATGAAATGAGCTCATGATGCTTTATATCCCTTTGTTATTGTGCATTAATTTTTTCTGTATGAGTTTTACTGAAGAAATAATCAGAATAAATCATTCTCTTATTTGCAACAGACTGATTGAAACCCTATAAATCTTCATAATGAAAGTAATATGTTAATAATTGAATTGAAATAAATTTGTAATATATTATAAATACATGAAATTACAATTATTGTATGTCAATGAAAACTTAGAGATGGAAATGTAGTTTGGTTATGAGATTCCTTCCCTAATTTTGGGTACTTGACTAGCAGTTTTGAAAATTTGTAATACTTTTAAATCTTTGGTCATATGATGATATTTAAAGCTGTAAAATTGAAATTAAGTAATCTATTAATCGATGTGTAAACATGATCACAATGTGTTCTTTTACTTATTGCTGTTAAATTTCCAATTTGGAAAGTGTAGTTGTACATAACTATTTGTATGTAGTGGTTAGATTGCTTTTGTAATTATGTGTACTTGTCTAACAGTTTTGAAAATTGGTAATACTTTCAAATCTTTAGTCATAGGATGATATTTAAAACTGTGAAATTAAAATTAAGTAATCTATTAGACTATGTCTAAACATCATCACAATGCATTCTTTTACTTAATGTTGTTTAAAATTTCCAGTTTGGAAAGTGTAGTTGAACATAACCATTTGTATGTAGTTTTCACAGGGAAAGCAAAATCTTTTCTTTTATACTTATTCATGTTTATTTTGTAGTTGAAGTAATGTCATTGAAATTGATCATAAATATAATTGGGGCAAATTGAACAACTTTATTTATTTAAAAATAAATTTACAAAAGCATATCTTAATATAAAGTATCAGTTTTATATCAATTAAAAATTAATTTTCACTTTTTCCCTGGTATTCAATTGACTTCAAGATCCTGTGCCTCTAACTTAAAGATGCATGTATTTATTACCTATGTATTTTTGTAGGTATTATCAATTCTTTGCTAAAAATTAACATCATTTTATCACATGAGAAAAAATTACCATTACTTTTTCTTTCTTCAAAATTGATTAGTAGGTATTTATATACATTAAATATATGAAAGTTGACTTTTTTCAGAATTTTTTCTTTATATTTGATAGATTTCATAAGTTTTACTATTTTGTTCTTGTCTTCAAATCTTATTTCAGCTCCATTTCTTAATTTTTTTTGTTAGTTTGTTTCTTCAGTTTAGTTATGCTTACTAGAATAAAACAACATTTGGCTATTTCAATTTTATGAAAAGATTATTCATTATTTAAACTGCTTTAAAATTTTTAGAGATTTTTTTAAAGCTAATTTTGTTTTTGTCTTTACATTTCTTTATACCTATTTTCATTTTCTTTATAACTGGTGAATTAAAAAGTTATGTTTTTCTGCATTTTATTGTTAGTAATAAATTGTACATTGAAATTTTATGAACAACCATACTAATCATATATTTATTTTACAGGTAGGAAGAATTCTCCTAAAACAATCAATGCCTCATCAGCTACTCTTTTAGAAGTGCTTCCTATTAAAAGCATTATGGAAAATTTTGATTCTCTGTATACAAATATATCTAAAGATAATCAAAATATAAACTTATCTTCACTGGCATCATCCCAAAATGCAAATGAAGTATCAAGCAATAATAATATTTCAAACATGTCATTTCAAAATGATCTTATTGATAATTTGTCTAATAAACAAGAAAAAACCCAAAAGAAACTTTTGGTTGTCAATTTTGCAAATGATGCTGAACAAGATCTGTTTAGTGAACATCTTCCTAAAACCTCTGAAATAGACACAAGAAGCCAACATAAAGCAAGATCGTTAGGAAATGATCAAAATCCTTGTGTAAATCTAGAAGAAAATTCATTCAGAACTGTAGATGTATCATGTGGTTCTAGTTCAAAAAATCTAAAACACGAGGAAAAAATAAATGTATGCAGTGAACAAGCATTTTCTATTAATATATCCTCTGAGAAAAATTGCATATCGGATATATCTATGCCTTTTGGGGGGGATTTATGTGATGAGAAACTTAATAATCGTACTACATCTGAATGTGTGTTAAAAAATGAAGTATTGCTAAAACAAAGTCCTAACACAGAACTAAAAATGCTGGTTGTAAATGATGACAATACATTTGATGTCTTAAAACAAAGATCAGTTTTAACAAAGGAAATTTCTAGTTTAACTGATAATTTTTCTGTAATACCTGAATTAGTGAAATCTACATTTGTTTCTCAAGATGATCAGTCTCTCTCGGATGATAGAAATTGTGGATGTGATGAATATTCCAAATTTGGAAAGTTGTCAAATATGTTGTTGAGTCCTACATTTCCACTTTCTGCATCTCGAAGTAAAAACAAAAAATTCTTTCACGATAAGAGTTTTTCAAATAGCAGTTTCGAAGAACTCAAGATAAATGAGCAAACAAATCAGATAATTTCTATTCCAAAATTAGTCAAAGATCAGAAATTACTTATTGAAAAAGATCAAAATTTTTCTGTAGCAAAAAGTATCTTATTATCTGGTAATACTAGTATTTCTCATAAAAATGACAATTATTTCATAGAATCAAATGATAACATAGATAAGGATATTCAGCTAAAATTGGTTGAGAAGTATAATTCATTACATGAAAATATAATCAAGCCTCTAGAAAGTGAAAAGCAGGTACTAACAAAAGATGCTGTATGTTTAAGACCATGCTTTGTGTCACTTTCTAGGTGTGATGTTCCCAGATATTTTTCTTCCAAAAGAAAGCAAACTCAAAGCAAATCAGAAATGCTTACTATTCATAAAAATAGCTGCGAAAGCTTCATTCTAGAGAGTACGAATTTAATTGCTTCATTTGAAACTGATAATTTACTATTGATTGATAATAATAATAAAGCTGCAATTAATGATAATAATATATTGAAATATTATCCTCATCAGTATAAGACTGAAGGGGAAAACAGCATATCATCTCAAGAATGTTTTGGGAATAAATCAAAATGCAAGCGTTACTCTGATGCTTTGATTAAAAGACCATTTATTGATTGTGTTACTACCTCACAATCTTCTTTATTAAGGAAAGGTGCATCTCCAAATTCCTTAACCCAAGATTCTCCTGTTGTTGCTAAACTTGATCACAAACTTTCTTACATTAGTGTTGCTGAGCTAACAGAATCTGAGAATTCATCGACATCATCGCATAACTGTGAATCTGCTTTGAAAGTTTCTGCTTCAAATTCAATCAAATCTTCATCAGATCATAAGAATATTTTAAACAAAACTTTTGTAAATATTCAAAATCCATATGTTTTATTATCTAAAAATGATATTCCTAATTATTTTCATTCTCTGAAAAACAAATTCTCATTTCAAGCAAGTGATTGCAACCAAATTAATTCTGACTGTTTAAATTCAAGAGTTTGTGGATTTGAAAAATTATGTAGTAATGAACAAATAGAAAAGTTAGAAGCACATGATAATTTAAGTAATTCCTTTACTGCGAACTGTAAAGCAATGTCTGATTCTGCGTGCTGTCAAAATGAATCTGCAGGAATAAAAACTTCACTAAAAACAGCTACATTTTCTAATAATAAATTGAACATTAAATCGAATCATGAAATTTCATCTGAAAAAAATTTTGGTATACTTAATGTAAAAAATATAGCTTTACCTTTTTCATCACTGATCTTAACTAAATCTTTAGATCCTTTTAAACAGCAATCTACAAATGATACAAATAATAATGCAGTTTTCTGTACCAAAGATTACAATGTATTCTCAGAATCAGAAAGTTGCTGCGAATCAAGTAGTTCTAAATTTATTACTGATGGGGCCCATTCTTTCAACATGATAGAATCTTCAGCAAGTAGAAAACAAAATATTTCAAACTGGATCTCAACTTCAAAAATACAAACATGTTACGTATTACTTTCTAGAAATGATATCCCAAATTATTTTAGGAATCTTAGAAACAAAACTCCTTTCCAATTAGTTGATTATTACAACAGTAGGTTAAGTAGTTCAGAACCCGCAACTTCAAGGCCCGTAATTTCATTTGAAAAGGAAGAAAATGATTTTCTTTCGTGTGGTAATAGTACAACTACACATATGAAGTGCTTAACCAATCTTGATTCTAATATGCAACATGAAACTGAAAAAATTAGCAATTTATCAGCATCTGAAATACTTTTTGAAAAAGAATCAAATTCTGAGTTTTCATGTGATGGTTCACTTGAAGAACCTTCAAACTTATCAAAGACAAAAATTACAGCTTCAGCTGTTTCTTCTCAGTCTTTTCCACTGTCACATAATTCAACAGAAGATTCTTCCTTAAATATTGCTCATGATCTATCAAGTCTTGTTGAAAACATATCTCTTAAAGAACATGAAAATTGTGAATCATCAAATGAACTAGGAAATATTTCAATAAAGGATTCTGTTTCAAGCGTGTCAACAACCTTTGCAAAGGAACAAGAAATTTCAAATAAAACTTTGTCTGGGTGCAAAAATGAATGCTTTGTTTCACTTTCCAGAAGCGAGATTCCAAATTACTTTCTTTCTTTAAGAAAAAAGTCTGTGCTCCAAGCAACTGAGCATAACCAAACAAATTTTATCAATTTAAAAACCAATGTATGTAGTTCAGTTATTGTAAATGAAAGTGAACCAATAGCTAATACAGTTTTGAATGATAACAATGCTACTTTTAAAGATTGTGAAAGAAGTATTGAATATGATAGCATTCATCAGAAGATTAAAAAAGTAGGTATTAATATGTTCTCTATTCCAGCCAATAAAAAACATGAATCAAGTTCTTGCTTTCTCCAAGAAATTTTATCTGATAAATCATATAATTTATTGAGGGAACAAACTTTTGTACTGCCAATTGAAAAAGAAAAATTGACACCTTCTTTTCATGATATTCAAAATATTAATGAAAATTCTTTGGAATCTCAGAGTTTGTATTCTACTGAAAGTCATAGCATACTATTCCACCATAATAATACTTCTAAAGGAATGAAGCCAGTAGACAAGACATGTCCTGTTCCAGTTTCTCAAAATTCATCTAGTGCTATAATATGTCAAGAGGATTTTTCTACTCACCATCGAGGACTGCCAAACAGTCAGCATGACGAAAGTTCATCTCTAAGATCTCAGAATGATTCTGCTAACATTGTAGAACTAAATTGCACCAATCAATATGCATTGAAAACTTCTGTATCTCAAAATTCTTCTTTGAAAGGATGTAATGTTCTATCATTAGATTCTAATAATACTACTGAGAAAGTAGAACCAGTGAACAAAAAATTGAATGTACCAACTTTCCAAAATTCATCTGATACAGAAATATTACTTAATGATTTATCTGTAAACATTCAGAAACATTCTGTAATAAGTGAGCATCAAAAATATCCAGTGAAAAGAAAAAAAATGGAATCATCTGACTATAATTCTGAAAAGACTTGCATTCAGAAACAGTTTAGTGACTTCACTCTTAATAAACCAATAGAAAAAATGAAAAGAACTACTATTCTGTTATCAGGACCTTCTATGCCTACAAAATGGAAGAAATCATCAATAATAAATAGACCTTCATTGTCTAAAAAGCAAAAAAGGATTCCACCAGGAATACTTATTCCTGCAAATATCACTCTTGGACTTAAGAAAAAATGCTTTTCTCCATTTAAAAAGCCATATACATCTATCAGAGATTCAAAAAGGAATATAAAGCCTATTGACAGTAAAATGACTTATGCTGCTCCTATTCGAATAAGAGGAAGAACTTCAAAAAGTAAAGTATTTTTCAAAAATTCTTGCAGTAGGTTTATAAATAATAATATAGATTCAAATTATGGTATAAACAAATCATCTGAGAATAATTTGATGCCTCATGAATGTGATGAAAAGATTGAAACTTATATTACTGTACAACCTTCCAAAATCCGTAAGCAACATAGGAGACCTGCTTTGGACAAGACTCATGTATGTGACACGATAAAAGAAAATAAAAAAAAGACAACTGTGTCATTTGCTAATGCAAAATCTAAAACAAGCATGAACTTCATTTCCTTTATAAAGGGTAAAGATTTGAAAGATGAATCTATTGAATTGGGTTCTTCACTGAAACCATCATCAGATTCTAATTTGAACAATGTTGTAGAAAATGTTAATGAGCTTAATATTGATAATAATATTAAGTGTCTAAATAGAAAAAATGAATTCTTCACATTTAAGAAAAGATCTTTGAATTCTAGCATAGAATCTGCTACGAAAAAGCAAAAGTGTAGTGAAAATTCTGAGGAAGCAGTGGCCCATTCTCATAATAGCAAAACTATTTCTATATTAAATGGAAAATTATTTGCTGATGATAGTTCAACAAACAAAAAAATAGAGGATGATTGGAATTTTGAAGATGAATCAGATCGAGAGTTAGTTACTGATGAAGATTATAATAAAACATCTGGAACTTATAATAATTCTGTTAATGAATTCTTTCAAAAGACTCCAGAAAAACTTTCAAATGTCAAATCCAGTTGTCTAGATTTACATAAAGAAAGTTACAATTCCTTGAAGAATTCGTGCAATGTTAATTTTAAAAATAGAATTCTCTCTGATATTAATGAAACAAATTTGAATAATTTGCAATTGGCTTCAAAAAATCAAGGAGATTCTGCTGAAATTTTATCTAATAAATTTAAGAGCCCTTCTTTGGATGAAATATCTTTTGAAAGCAAGATTTCAAATTTTAGTACAACTTATTCTGTTACAGACTGTTCAGCTCAAAATATTGTTTCAGTCACTACTGCTGCAACATCAAACATTTCCACAACTTTTAATTCTTTATGTAAAAGCAGTGTTATTCCTGAATGCTCAAAGCAGTTAACAAAAAATGTCAAAAAAAGATTCATTAATAAAAATAAGCAAAAATTACTTCATAAAAAAGCAAGTTGCAAAGATTCTAAAAATGAGGATCTTATATCATCTTCAGTACGCATTTGTGAAATTCTTGATGGTATTAATAATACATTAGTGGATAGTTTAGTTTTCAGGAAGTATGTTCATTCTTTAACTAATCTATTAATAAATCCAAAAAATGTTCCTGATACTGCTTCACTAATCTTTCTTGTTATGCATTATCTTCATGTAAAGCAAGAAAACCCATATCTGAAATTTCTTCAAAGTCCTGAATCTTTTCCTTTCTTTTTGCCTTCTGAGCACTGTGTTGTTACTACACTACTCAATGTTGAAAAGAAGAGCAAACTACATCTGCAAGGATTGATAAACTCTCTTTTGTCAGTTATGTATTATTTAATTCTTGAAAAGAGAAAGCTAAGTGTTGGTAGTTTGGCATCTTGGTGCAGAGTTTTTACTGAACTGTGTAAACAGAACGGAGATAAATTGAAACCTTTGTCTTTATGTTGCGACTTGTTGAAACAAAAACACAGTAATGCATCATTATTAGTTGCATCAATTGTTGGAGTTTGGAAAGAATTATTTGAGATTCCTGTCCATTTATTGGGTAATTGTTTGAAAATTGTTTAATAAATTACTCATGCATGATATTCAAATTACATAATTTGATAATTTTTGTTTTATGTTATTGCTTATAATTTGTCTTCAAGTTATATATATTGGGAATTTTATATATATATATATATATATATATATTGATTTAACACTGTAACTATTAAAATAACTGCTTATTTTTGCTAAGTTTATTTTTTTAGTAAATTTTACTTCTTCTAGAATAGTTACTTTTTTGTCCACATCTCTCTTTTTTTGGTTCCCAGTAATGTTAATTGTATACAAACCAAATTTTGAGATTGCAATGAAACATCTAACAGCAAATTAAAAAAAAAATTGAAAATTTAGTTATGATTTAACTAGACATATTAATGTTAATGATTTAACTATACATTATGTTGCTGTCTACAAATATTTATTTTGAAACCTGATTCTGAAGAAGTTCTGATGATGTTCTTAACTTTACTATCCTATGTCAGATTTAATCATATTAGTGTGGCATGAAAATTTAAAAAGTTGTGAACTCCATATTCCAGTTTTTGTGATGTAATTACAATTCAAAATAACTCCCATGCATTTTCAAAAGTGGATGTTAATATATCAACTCTATGTAATTCTTTAATACAATTGATGTGTTATAAAAGATTTTTTTTATAAGAAGTTAGTTTTGAGATTTTGTTTTATTCTTCATTTTGATAAAAACAACTTCCTATTTTTATTTTTTCAATGTATTGCAGTTTCTTTACTCTTTTTACTTATGTGCTTTTGGAGTTAAATAATTTATTTTTCTTCTAGATGAGCAGAAAATACTGTTTAGTTCCATTGCATATGGAGTTCAAAAAAGGGCAAAGAAAGTTACAAAATCTAATTGGGAAAATATTTCTAAGTTAATAAGAAAATATTTTATAGTTCCAGTTATATCAGATGCAAAGCAGGTCATGGAATCTTTGAAAGAACAAATTGTCTTGAAATCTCTAAAAAGTAAGTTTTTCTCTCCTCCTTCTTTCATTAAAGATGGTATAAATGTAGAGGCTTATTTTTGTCATAACACAGTAATATATGAATTAAACTGAATTTTCCCTCCTTTTCTTATTTAAAATATTTTACATTTTTAGAATATGATGTAAATACAAAATTCAGAAATTAAAAGATTTTTTTTTTTTTTTTTGAAAATGGGTTTGAAAAATCCTAACATGTCATTAAAATAATTACCTATCCTCTATAATTTACAAATCAATGGTAATGGCACCAATTTACTGTTGGACTTACAATGCATAAGCAAATGCTCTCAAACCAATATCTTAGAAAATAGAACCAATATCTTAGAAAATAGTGCAAAAATATCAAAATTATTTTTTCACCACCCATCAAACATTTGACATGCTATCTTATTTCTATATATTTACTAATAATAAAGATGAAAATGTAGCTATAATTTATGTGTTAGCTCTCAGTCAGCCAGAATTTTAAAAAATTAACATAAATATACGTGAGAATGTGCTCTTTTTGAGTGATGTTTTTAAAATTTTACTTAATTAAAAACTAAGCAAATTTTTTCGCATTAACTTCTGAAAATATTAATGCACAAAAGTTATTTCTCTTATTTTTCTCAAGTGCATACCTCAAAACAAAATTTCTTTCGGTTTCTATGAACAATACAATAACCAGGGGACCAGGAAATTATTAATAGTTTTTTTTTGTTAATAATAACAACCCTGCTTATTATCTTCCCATGAACAAATGTTATATGATAAGAAGTCAAGATATTACATGAAATTTAATATTATATTTTATGGAACCATTGATATCAAAATAGCATCATTGGTATAACAATTATTTTAATATGTTTTATGTATTGAAAAGCCTTAAAACTCTGTTACATATTTTTCTTTCATGTTTGCTCATATTTAAATACAATTTGATGCACTTATTTTCAAAGTTGGACCCTGGTTTGAGTAGCTTCCATCAGTCTCGAATTCAAAATTTCAGGGTATTATTTTATAAGAAATTTCATTGACATTTTATGAGTAACTGTTTATATTTATAAATTTAAATATCAGTTGTAAAAGCTATTAGCAAGAACTTTTTGTTCAACCAACTTTTGTTTTTAAATTATATACACTATAATTAACAGAATTTTGTAGCAGAATGTGAATTAACAGAATGTGATAGGAAAATTACAAAAAATAAAAGCAAACAGAAATTAATTATTGGCATTACTTTTATGTTTTGATATTTTTAAAGTCTGATTTTTAAATGTAAGTCTTTTCTGATCGAAAAACTAATTAATGCATTTTAATATTATATACTGCATATATGGTTTTGAAGCAGCTAAGAACGTTAAATCATAACTATGCATGTGATAGGCAAATTATTAAAAAAAAAGCAAGTAGAAATTTATTATTGACATTGCTTTTATGTTTTGATGCTGATTTAAAAAGGCTCTATAAAATAAAAGTTGAAAATTGTATAATTTGAAGTAAATTAATTATATGTTTTATCAACTGAATTTAGAGATGAATATATTCCCATTATTATAGTAATCCTATGAATATATTTCTATTATTATAATAATCCTACGAACATATTGAAATCATTACACAATCATATAGTTATTTTTTTATATCCAAATGATAGCTCTAACAGAACAGTAATTAAAATGTAGTTTTGTGAATTAAATTTGAGACTTTTCTTTTATTTATTTAGGTTAATATTTCATATTTAAATGCATTTATTATTTTTCAGCTGGATAATTTCATGAATTATAGACTATTAGAATGCACACTAGAACCCCCATTTATTGAATAACTCTTATGTATTGAATAAACATTTTTTTACATAAAAACTATATGCCTATTGTAATCAAAAAGCAACTAGTGATTTTATCATTCAAAGGAATATAAATTAAATTTTTTTTAAAACCTGTTTCAACAATTTTTACTACAGAAGATCAGCAGATGTTATTCTTAGCTTCTATTCTTTGGATTTCTTTTCTAATTTAGAGCCAAATATTTTTACTTTCAATTCAATTAAGCTGTCGATTTCTAATAATGAATATGGCCTCCAAATAAAAATATTTAAGTATGTAAATCCAGTTTTAAAAATATATGAAAGTCATTAATTAGTTGTTAATTAAAAAAAAATTCTTTGATAATTTAATTTTTTAAAATTTCCTCCAAAAATTCTTTGATAATTTAATTTTTTAAAATTTCCTCCAACTACAAAAATTAAATATGCAAAGTTGTTTTCAGTAAAAAATTTATAAAAAATTTTAATAAGTATTTCTATATGTCAAATTATTTTTCCTAAATCTGGGAGCTCAACATATAGAACTGTATATTAGTTGCATGTTTTGAATTGTTTGGTCAGAAATAACAGAATTATGTCATAATACAAATCTTCTCATTTCTTGTTATTTAGTCTGTTTTTGCTCTTTACTAGGCTCATTTGAGAATTCATGGTACCTGACTTCTTCATTAGTTATTTTGGCTGCCCGTGAACCATGGAATTGGACAAAGGAGACCTTATTAAATGATTACATTGTAACGAATTTAGAGCGATTTTCTTGTCAATCTTTAAATGAACAGGCATTTGAATTGTTTTGTGATCTTTATGGTAAGCAATGTTTCATTTAGTTATTTTTAAAAAGTATAAATTGGTATAATAACTTTCTTTGCACGTGAAAAAAGTTTTATTTTACTGGATTAAATATTCATTTTGTTTTTATGATGTTCAAAACTTTGAATCAAAGGAAATATTGAATGCTAAATTAAAACACTATGCGACATCAGAAATTATAATATGGCACAAAAAAATCCGATATATTTTTACATGGATTTATGTTTTGAAAATTTTTATTCAATATATTCTCAACTGCAAAAGTATGATTTTTTAATGATTAAAAAAAAAGCACTTATTTAGGGAAATTTTTGAAAATGAATTATTATATTTAGTATATTAGTATTTCAGTTTTTAAATTTAGAATTATTGTTTGTTACTGAAAGACATTTTTATGATGTTCATGATTTATGAGATAAAAAAATTATGGTATAGAAATTTACTTATTTACAAAAATACTAATAAAAGATATATGTTTTGCTATGCTTCATCTTTAAAGAGAAATTTTTGTATGCTAAATTACTAAATTTAATGTAAAAATGCTTTGCACTGTTACTGCATAGATAGTTTGTAATTCAATTTCATTAATTTTTTTAATGATTGTATATATGTTATGTTATGGAATATTTAATGATTTCTCACTGATTATTGTTGAAAGAATTTGACCTGAGATTGTGAAGGTGCTTGTGTATTAACTGCAGGTCATTGACAAAAATAATAAAATTTTAGCTATGTCTAACATGATATTTTGGGGGGTGTTTTTTCTTTCTATCTTCTTCTTTTCCTTTGTAGTTAATCACTTGTTGTAATTTAGTGATTTTTTGTGTGATTAATGACTGATTAATATACAAAGTATTGAGCTGAAGAAAAAAAAATTAATAGATTAAAAATAAATTATAGTAAATAATAATATAAATTAACCCTTTCTAGGGCCATGGGAAGTATGCTTTCCACCAAATTTATCAATCTTTGCATGAAATTATGTAGGTTGTCATAAGTTCTGACAAATTTTTTTAGAAAGACAGAAACTTAGATGCTTCAGTTCTTTATCTCTTACAAAATGATGTGTCTTGATTTGTTACTTAATTATTAATTAACCAAATAAATAAATTAAATTAAATTTATCTAATAAGCTAAATGAATCTCTTTTCTTATTCTAATTTCAAGCCTAAAAATATTTTAACATAATATGACTAGAAAAAAAATGGCCTTTAAAGGGTTAAACAAGCAGTTTAAAAAAAAATTATTTGAAAATTGTTTTGTGGCTCTTTTTTTCACTTTCCTGCACAAATCTTTGTCTTTGTTTTTGAATTATGCTTTTCCTTTATTTTTTCCCCTTTTTAGTTGATGTATATCTATTGGCTCCAACAAAATTTGCTGATACAGTATTAATTAAGTTTATTGAAGATGAAGTTGAATGTAAAGGTATATATATATATTTTTAATTACTACAGTTTACACTTTGCATATTGATTTTAAATTCTGATTATGCATGCCTAGAAAACTATCATAAGAGATTATATGAAAATTATGCATTTTTCTGTCTGATTTATTATTGATAAATATAAATGAGAAGTAATATTTAAATCAAGTTTTATAATTATAAGAAATATTAAGCATTCATAGAATAAAGACAAGATTAAATTTTTTTAGATATTGAAACCAATATAATTTGCATGAATATAAATTCTTCTCTGTAATTAAATGAACTAGCAAAATTTAAAATAATATAAATGAGCTAATATTGATTAATAAAGAATGAAAAAGTATGTATATTTATATGGAATAGCCGCTATTAAATAATATCTTTCAAGATATAGTATATTTCAAGAAGTACTGCACCAATATCTGTAAAGGCAAAGCAGTTCCTGCAAAATTAGCGTGAAGCTCATCCATTAAAACAGTAATCTGCACAATAATGCACAAACAATTTAATAACACTACCATTAATTAATTTGAGAATTGCAACTGAATCTCACTATCCGATCTTAATGCCATATAAAATAGGAAATTTAAACCCAAATTAAAAAGATGTAACTACCAAGTTTTGTTTCAAATTTATCAAGAACTAATGCCAGAAATAATCAAAGACTACTGTAGGAACTATGAAATTTTCATTTGATTCAGTTTCATATATGCCTTTCTGAGGTATTACTAAGAATAAAAGTCATTAAATATTGATTCTGTAATGAAGTCTTATTTTTTACTTTAAATCAAAATAACTGAAAAAAAATGAGAGGATAAGATCATATAGTAATCCAAAAATTAAGAAGAAAATTTATTTCATAAAAGGGAATATCTTTATCTCTTATAATTTGAGCTCTGAATTATTACTTAATTTGATTTATCCATAATTTTGGCTTAAATTAGGAAAAGCAAACAAACTTAAAATTTTTTAATAAAGATTTTCATGTTTCGCATTTGGAAAAGCAATAAGATGACTAAGTGTAAAGATTTATATTAATGCATAGGGAGTTCAAAAATGCAGTTACTAATACCTAAAAACTGTAAAAAAGACAAGTTCATTATGTTTTCATTAGAATTATCAGAAGAAACTTGAGCTTTGATTTTCAAAATACAATCCAATAAAGGATTGAAAAAATGCATATTAATATTTTTAGGAACTGAAGTCTTAAAATGTCTTCCCAAGTTTAAAGCTAACTATAATTTTGCAATTCTATAAACGTTTTGAAATACAAGAAACATTTTCATGGCTTAGTTTCCCTTGGAAATGTTAACAATTATTTTATGAAGTTCTCTTCCATTCATGTCAATGATTTTTAGAAAATTTTCCAAGTCTTTATAAATACTGCAAAATAAAGAAATTGCTTAGTTATAATTGGGGGGAAAAACCATATTTCATTAAAAAAAAATTTTAATTATTAAAGAAAAAAGGGGGGGGAGGGAGGAATTATGCAATTTTAAATTGGAGAGAAAAGGAAGCATTCATATGACTTCTTTACAAACCTTTAGAAATTGGCTGTTTATCTACATACATTCCATTTTGTATTTTTCAGAAAAATTATTTGTGAAAAGTTGTGCTGCAGCTGCTTTGATGAAATATGTAATACTTGCCAGAAGAGAAATCCCTGCTTCTTTGGCAGCATTTTTAAAAAATAATTCAGAACATCCCAAAATAAAATTATTAGAGAATATGGTGCGAAGGAGAATTGTATCAAATAATGTGGACAAGTTGTCAGTTGAAGATGTCAGAATTTCTACAAAGTGAATCATGTATTTATAACTAACTGTATATAAAATATTTTAATAAAATAAACATATATTGCTTCGGTTAGCTTTATAAAACTCTTACTGATGGTATTGTTCATAGGTTAATAATCAGTTATATTGATTAACTAGTTACAGGTTTACATAAAAGTTAATTACAGTGTATATAATTAAAATTTTACATAATAAATCATAATTAAAAATACTATACAAATTTTAATTAAAATAAAAGCAACAGTAATTAGAAGATCAATAAAAAATAGATCATTTGGTAGCTGTTATTAGTAGATTGCACTTTATATTCATAGTAGGAATTTGGAGTTGATCTTGATTGATGAAGTACTTTAATCAGGGTACATATCGAGAAACTTCAGCAAAAATTAAGCAGCTTTGTACATATATGCATATGTAAATTATGTATTTTCTAAGTGTAGGATGTTTTCTGTTTCATAATAATGCATGGTTTTTATTGAAAAAGTTTCTAAAAATTAATTTTGAATTTATATTCTTTAAATTTCAATATTTATATCTGTATTTGTGCATCATATTCTATTGTAAAACAAATTGTCTTTTTGGTTTTGACAAAAACATAAAAATAATCAAACTATCAATACCAAAAAATTGAGTCAACTTTTATAAGTTAACATTAAAGATTTGCAATCTTTTCAACATTATTTGAATGGATACAGCTTTTTTGAAAGTGTTACTAGTAATGTGGAAACATATACTGTTAGACATTAATAAATTCTTCAACATCTAAAACACTCAAAATTGATTTTCTTTAAAAAAAATTACAACAAATATGGCAGTGTGTATTTCATACCAAACTTTTTTGGATAATTATTCCGGTAAGCAGCAATACTCAATTTTCAAGCAAAAGAGTATAAAAAGAAGAAAAAAATCCAATTTTTAAGAGTTTCTTATCTTTTGAACCTTGGATTCCTTTTCTGAATTTTTCCTTTTTGTTAGTTTGCTTTCTTGGAAACATCCTGTAAATAAACTTTTATGACCATGCATTGTAATTATTATATCCAATAATGAGGAAGCAAAACAAAAAGTTTTCTTCACACTTCTTGAGAAAATTAAACACTTTTAAGATGCTTAGAAAATGGTTTCCAAATTTAAGCACTTTTCATGATGCTACGCACCTCTGTAACATTTAACTTGATTATGACTAAGACACTGTGTTATGACAAAGATTATTTTATTCATATATAAGAGATTAATTTTAATAATAAAATAATAGTACATTGGAAATTTACATTTCTTCAGTGTAATTTCACAACTACATTTCACATTCCAAAAAAAAAAAAAAAAAAAAAAAAACTAAAAAAAAAAATCTTCAATCTAAACAGTTTTTTTTAAAAAAATAGGCTACTTACAAATTAAATTCTATTTTATAATGATTTCAAAGTTATGAATGAAAAATAAGAGACTTGACATTAACAGAATTAAACCAGATTCATATCCTGACTTTCTATTATCTCTATTTAAAATACATATTACAAAAAATAGTTATTCGTAGGTCTTCATAATAGATAATATCCATTCTTCTCTTTCATTTCGGAAACACTCTTTCCTTAATGAAATGTGTTTTAACATCTTTTTATCAGCATGAATTTGTACTTAATTGCAAATTATTATTGTCTGATCCCAGGATTCTCTAAATTATATCTAGAAATTCACTGAAATTTTTATATACAGTGCCCATAAAAGACTGTCCCAGTTATAAGTTTTAATAGTGATAACTGTAAGCATTGTAGAATATTAGTTCAAGATTACATTTAAGGAAGTAACCCAAAGAGTTTTATTTAAATGCATGTGCGAGTACTGGCACTTTGTTGCGCATTTGCAACAAAGCAGTACTGCTTTACAATTTTTTTGCTTGCATTTCCACATACACAAAATGGCGATGCGCGAGTGTAAAACACTTATATTCTGCTATTTGTTTATATTTTGAATTACTATAAATGTATCTCTTTTAGTGGTGTTTTGAAATATACATTGTACACATTATATTTCAGCATTTTCATATAAATTACTATTTTGCCCTCATTTTATTTGGAATATTTAGATTATTCCCATATGCATTTCTCCATTAATTGCATTAGAGGAATATATGCATATTATCTTATAATGACCGAGAGTTATTTTTATAATATTCACTCAGGAAGATTAAGTGAAACTCTAAAGTATTTATGAAAATTAAAACTAAGCATTTAAACACCAAATAATTCTTCTAAATACCAAAGTAATAGATCTGTTGTGAAAATGATTGGCATCTGTCAGTGCATGATTTGCAAACCAATGGCATATAAGTAGCAATATTTGATAAACAAAATTACGATGACAAATTGATTTTGTGTCACTGTAATGAGCCTTTCGTTTTCTATGGCATAACAGTAATGCCCTTGTAATAGGCCTTTTAGTCATTAATAGTTAATAATGGTTGATATATAAAGTTTTGTCCAAGTTTGAACAGTGCATTTCAAATTATTGAAAGTAATTTGAGATCTGGGTTTTAGACTTCTTTCAATTTATTAAAATCTGGCTTTATTATATATTATATTTAATCTAGAGCAATTAATTGATTATATTTTATAACAATGCATAGATTTTTTCATAGCGTTCAAGCATACAATTAGTAAGAAATTTAGTTAAATGCTTGAAATAATAAAACTATGAATAATTCAATTTTTTTTAAAAAAGTGAAATTTTAGAAAAATTTGAGTTTCTAAAGAAAATAGCCATTTTAAGCAAATAAGCAGTATGACTATTGTCAATAACATCAAAAAGAATCAACAAGAACTGTAGAAATAATATAGTATCATAATATTAGTCCCAGTAATTTTTTTTCATTTTATAGTATATTAAAATGAATAATAATTTTAAAAAATGCCCTTACTTTCTTTTGAGTTTTTATGCTATTAATTGTCTTCAATTACCAAGTGCTTTAGAGTAACTAAAGAAATTTAATTTTAAATTAGTCAAGAATATAATTAAAAATTCACATTTGTTATAGCTGAAAGTTTTTACATTTCAATTTAAAAATAAATTTTGATAAAGTGAAAATGAAACTTACAGATTCTTTTGAAGC
>JAPMOR010048902.1:0-37988 GCA_026543865.1 Argiope aurantia | reverse complement strand
AGGGAGATAGGGATATAAAATTCGGTGCACATATTTAACATCTATAGTGTAGACATCTGTTAAATTTTGAGCCAAATCCAAATATGGGTTGATTACTTGTCAGTGTGTACTTTCAGAAACACGTAAACACAACTCAAAAATGCAATGACAAATATATTAAATTTGATACGTGACTTTGTGACTACAAGTGTAGTTTTATACAAATTTATGTTTCAATCGGTTGGAAAAAGGGCGTCTGAACACAAATTTGATTTTTGGATACTATTAACGCATACCAGGGATTAATCGCCAAGTATGCCATGATAGATCCCGTAAGAATGCTAAATTCACGCCAAAAGTTAATGTTTTGTAACTGTTTTAACACTAATGCCATGTAAGGCTTTATTTGGTGTCACAAGTTTATTAGTATACAAGAGACTTTTGGGGAAGTTACTCTCTCAGGTTTTTTCTGGGAACAACTGAAGAGTCTGTTGACTCCAGCTGAGGATCGCGTAGCAGTAGCTGCTGTACGTGTGTATGAAATACCTAGCACCTTTGCCAGTGTCTGCCAATCGCTCCACTGACGCTGTCTAGAACTTTTAACTTTTACTTAAACATTTCTTGCTTTTGTAAACATTGCTTGTCTTTAATCTTTCTTTTTATATCTTATTTGCGACACTTGTGGTCTTACATTTCTATACAATAAACGATTGTTTTAAATAAATATACTACTACTGAAAATTTCATTAAAATATCTTAATCATTACAGAAGTTAAAAACAAAACACCTTGTTTCTGTGGAAATGAGACATCCTATATATATGACTAACGAATGAAATGGAACTTTTCCTATGTGAATATTATTCTTAACATTGCTCTCTACTTCCTTTCCAAGTTTGTATCATGGATGTGAAATCATCCTGTATACGGGTACAACGTAAAATGCAAAAAAAAAAAAAAAAAGGAACAAAAAAGTTGATTTAAAAGTATATAATTGTATAAAAGTGTGTAAAATAACTAGTGTATATCCATATATTTAATGGTGACCACCACAGATAATAAGTTAAAATGCATGAATCGTCTTTGATGATTTGAGACTTAGGCGGATTTACTAAATTGTTTATTGATAACAGTCTGAGTCAAAGGATTTAAAATATCTTTAAAAATTGATTGCATTGCCGCATTGAAAAGAAGCAGTAGACTCTCCATGGCCGAATGGTCATAGCGCTGGCCTCAGAATGAGATCGTAAGTTCGAATCTTGCTAGAGACGATACGATTCACAATTTGTGTAAATATTTAAATCATTGATTTTATGTTTTCCCTTTATTTCATGTTCCAGAAGATTCTGGACCTTTCTTTAATTTACCAGACAAGTTTTCTGGACTTTTCTAACTGTCCCCAGAAAAGTATTTTGGAACTTTCCCTGCTAGTATAAAAGAAAAATATCTGTCAGTCACTGGGTTCAGAGTTGAGTTAATAAATTGGTTAGCTCTTCTTGTGTGTGTCATTGAATTCCATACTAAAGTACCTACGTGACAATATTATAATTATTATATTATGGTATATAAGTATTATAATATAATAGTATAATTTAAAGGACCCCCCCCCCCAACTGCTCTCACACTGTAAAAGATCATTGATCGACGTGTGCAAGAAAGAATGAGAAACATGAACTTAATGAACCAATTGAGATTTGATCAAATGCTGAAATGATGCATAAATGCATTTATTTTAAATGCATATTTTTTACATCTTACCTAGTATCGGTTGGAAAATGCAAAATACTGAAATTCAGAATGATTCATTAAAACACTCGTTCTGTTTCTGATTTATATAAATTAAGAAAACCCAATTCATGTTTCTTAAAATTTTTGTAGGGGGGGGGGGAATTGAACAGCCACAATTATGCAACGTTTGAGAAAACAAATTACTGACTGAAGCTGTATTTTACTTTACTTCCGCTGAATGCACACCGTTGCAATAAATTTAAGAGAGACTGATAGACACCCAGCAGGACCTGTGGAAACCTCAAATGTCGACTCTCATAAAAGTGCTAAATGAAATTCTTAAAATATATCATAATAAGAAGAGCCCCCGATGGCAAAAATGAAGGTCTTCCACCCGACTTGACAAACAGACGCGAAAGGGGGGAGTCGAATTCCAGCGCGATAACCGTGTCATGCATCAAGCAGACAGAGAGGCGATCCCTTCACAGGTCCATTACAGAGAGCGAGATGCATAATTCAAACAGGTGCGGATTTGCACTTTCCGGACGAGATTAAACTCCAAAGTCATTTCTCAAACGCTGCCTCCCTCCCTCCCTGCACCAGAAATGTAGGGTTTTAACGCGTCATTTAGCACTCTCACGGCCAAGGGCGATAAATCTTGACATTTGGCAGGCAAAGGGCACTGGCACATATACAATTCTGGTTCCAAGCATCCGAATACGATGCTTTCGCCCCTTTGGAAATTTGATAGCCATTTAGATGGATAGCTTCTGGTTAAGGCACTTGCTTAAAAATACGGAAATGAAATATGAATAGTGCCATCTCTGTTGCAGTAAGAATTAAATGACCACCAGTGCTACTGATATATTCTTTAACCCTTTGGGTCCCACCGGGACATATATGTCCAGCTGATATTTTTAAATCACCCAAAGGGATAAGTAAGTGGGGAATTTATCGAAGTGCATGTCCTAATGGCATTCTGTGATTGCAATTTTTTCCCGTATCCATTGTATTTTATATAGTCACTTCAACTCCAATGGGACACATGTGCCCCATTTAAAAAGACCACTGAGACACATATGTCCCATCTCCAAAATTGCACCTATAGTTAATTTTTGTTTTTATTTTAGCAGGATATAGTTATTTATACCTTATCTGAGCCATTAGAGGCCTAAATTATCTTAATTTGGGAAGAAAAAAAACTGGTATTGAAAGGGTTAAAATGAAATGCACGTCTAAAAATTATTCGCTAGTTGGAGATCAAAGACGTTGATTCAAGTAACGCTCAAGTCACATGACAAACATTACTGCAGCACATAAACATGTCATCTTATATCTGAATAAAAGCTAAAGCTTACACCCCGTTTTGCTCCAGTAAAATTAATTTAGTTACCATTAACGTCCCGTTTTGAATCAATACGAGAGTATTTTGGAACTGATCTCGCAAACACAAAATTTGGTCAGATGACAAAAGATTCATGAGCCGACAATTCTTTTCCCTCTTGCAAGATATGAAGTGGATTGCTAAATTAAATTCAGTTTATTCTTTGAAGGGAGTAATGCTTACATGGATGGATTGACTCTATTCTGAAATACTGAATTAGTTTTTGCATCCATTGTTATTTCAATGGGAGATACCTAAAAATGAGGGTGAGAAGCTACCGATATGGTGGATGGTTTTCGCCTCCTTGGTGAGTACAAAAAGAGGGGGGGTTGGCTGTCGATGGTACGTCCCGTCATCGATGGGGGTCCATCGATGACGAGGACGATGGTCCTCCCATCGATGACGGGACGTACTTCCCAAGGGAAGGGTTGTGTCAAGTATTACTTGGTACCTAGCACACAACCACAGTTCAAGACAGTATTGCTGTCACGCTGGTCTGATCATTCAGTTTGTTCCTTGTGTCTACTGGTGGGTTGGAATAGTCAGTTTGAAATTTATTATCCATTGATATATCATTTTAATATTAAATACTCCCATAAATTTCAATATTAAATAAAAAAAATTAAACACCTCTTCGGATTCAGATAGCATCAGCTGCCTTCGACGATCATCAGCTCGATTACCATATTAATACTATTAATTTAGTCAATCCAACCAAATTTAATTAACTACCTTTTACCGCTGTAAAAGGGTTATATAATTTAAATTTATTTTCACAATGAATGTAAAGTATTCTGAATAATTAAATAGGTTTGTAAAGTAATGAAATCAGATGCGAATTAAATTGGCGAAATCGGCCAAGCTTTTAAAAGTGTTTAGTTTCTGACATAGTTTTATTTTACGATATATCTCTAAACTGGTGAGAAATGAGAGGCGGATAACTACAGAGGAAATGTCCAAAATGGCCAGAGTCATAGATTTTCATATGAAATAACCAGCAGCTGTGGTTTCCCCAAAACTTTCTCGCATACTGCCTAACAAATATACCATCCTAGATATTCTAGTCAGTTTTATGTATCATCATATTTTTGGTTTGCAATTGGTTGCAGTGTGATATCTTTTTCTTCTTAGTAATATCCACCTACATTTGTATCAGAGCCTGAAAAACCAGACCCATGAATTCAATAAATGGAGGTATGATGTGGTGTTAATATATCAAGACGGGTCTCTTGCCTACTAGACTACCTTCATGACTTTTCACGAGGGTTTGGCGTAGAAATTTAATGCGCCAGTGTCAAATTAGTGATCTTATAATAATTCAAAATTACAAAACCCGCTAATTATTCCTCGTATAGTTTAAAAACGGAAGGTAAGACTAAGAATCAACCAACCTACTTACAAGATTACCTCCATGGTTCTTCACAATGATTTGGCATAGAAATTTAATGTGCCAAAGTATCAAATAAGTCATCTGATAATAATAGATAATTACGAGGTTTGCAGCTAATTCTCTCTCGTGTAGCTCTTAAACGGAAGGTCAGGCTAACAATCAATCCCACAACAAGAACGATAAATATAAAGGTTGAAAACAATGGTCGATTTTGAATATTGGTACAGTTGTTGACTGTACCAATTTATTTTTTGTGAAACCAAATACATTTCAGGAATGAAATTTTTCCCATTTAAGATCTCTTTGCCAGTTATGAATTTAAATTTTGTTCAAGAGACGTTTCAAATTATATGAACGTGTAAAAAATTCTACAATAATTTTTATTCTCGTCTTGCTTCCGAAATCGAAAATAACTAAACAAATAAATAAAAGAACCTGTTTTTAGTGGACCTAAATTTCATTCAAGATTTTATTGGTTTACAGTTTCGTGCAGTTTAACAGAACGTTTCAAAATTTCAATTTAAACTCTCTAAAGGTTCTCTTACAGATGATAAATGAATAATTCAAAACAAAAAAGCAAACCACAATCTTTCAAAATTCACATCAAAACAAGTAATAGTATTTACAAAATTCTGCAATAAGCACAGTCTTCAGACAAACCATAAACAGCGACCAAATCTCTAGCGATTTACACCATTTTTCATCCTTTACCACATTATAAGTTCCATTCCACATCTAGTTCACATCTATTTTACTGTTGCCATTTTCTCATTCATTTGGCAGAAATAACGACAATTCCATAACGGAGAGCTTAAAGAATTCCGAAGAAAAGGCTTTACAGAATAATGTGTTCTCAGTCCAACTCAAAGCATCGCCCGCGGAGTAATGTGCCTCCATTTTTCTGTAAAAGTCCTGAGGGGCAACATCTTCTTGCAGGGGAGAAACAATTTATCACGGCTGATTTTGTTTCCCAGTAAATAAGCCGGGATGCCCGTTCGGCGTGGAACATTAATAACAATCCCAGAAAAGCCCTGGCACTGAGGAAAGTTTTTGGTCAGCCGTTGTTGGCTTTCTGCCCAGAACCAGAAGTCGTCTGCTTGATCAATTCTCACTCCTAACCCCCAAGGTGAGGTGCAGCAAGAATCTTCTATGTGGACTGGTGGAATTTTTTTTTCTTCTGAGGCTGAAAATTGGGTTGAGAGCTTTGTCTTAATGAAGATGAATTTTTCAAATGCGGCGACGTAATTCTTCGTGGGAAAAACACGGTGAGACATCAAATTGTGAACGTTTTTGTAGAAAATGTTATATTCTTTTAGGTTTGAATTATTCAAGGGCAATAAGGGATGTAAGAAACATAAAAATAAATGTGGAAAGATAGTTTTTATCTTTCGATGGTTTGCGTAGATTGAATGAGGATAAAATATAAGCTCCCCCAAGAGAAGTAAATTTATGAAAAGGAATGATCTGGGACTTAAATTTGATAGCTAAGTTTTGATTTTTCGTTATCAAATTTATTTCAAAAATAACAATTTAAATAAAATAACAATATTAATAACAGTATTAAATAATAAAAATAATAATATTTATATAGATTTAGGAATTGATAAATGTGAATTGTAATTAAATAGCTGCTTTTAAAAAGAAATAAATTTCTGAAAATTAATATTTGGGATTCTGAATTAGATACTAAGGCACGATTTTTCAACAACAAATTTTAAATAGTAGCAATTATCATTAGAGATTGAAAATTTCTTTTTTTTTAGATACTTTCGTGTAACTCCACAATAAGATGTTATCAGAGCCGAATTAAACAATATTATAATTATAATATAATGCAGTTCTAATATAATACAGTTACTGCAGTTATACTATTAAAACAGAATGCAAACAATGTAAGCTGTAAGAAATGTTCAAAATTGGCCTCTCATTATAGCCAAAACAATTAACGGTTTTGAGACTTAAATTTGGTAGATATATAATGTAATGATTTTTCGTTAAAAAGTTGATATCATAAATAAAAATTTAAATAAAATAGCAGTATTAAATAAAAAAATAATAATAATAAAATAACTTTAGAAATTACTAAATATTTTTTAAATGTGAACTGTAATTAAACAGTAATAAAGTAAATGCTTCAAAAAGAAGCAAATTTCTGAAAATTAATAAGGGAGACCTGAATTTGTTAATAATGTGTGATTTTTCAACAACAAGTATTCGAAAGTAGCAACTATCATTAGACCAGAAAAATTTATATTTTGAAGTTACTCTCGCATTAACTTCACAATAAGATGTTATCGTAGTTAAATAAAACAATCTTATTATAATATAATGCATATTGTTAATACAGAATATAAATGAAGTAAGCTGCAACAAATGTTCGAAATTGGCCTTTTAGTATAGCCAAGATAATTAAATGATTTGAGACTTAAATTTGGTAGTTATGTAGTGACTTTTTAATTAACAAATTGATCTCAAAAATAACAATTTAAATAAAATAGCAGCATTAAATAATAAAAATAACAGCATTAAAATTGAGTTAGGAATTAATAAATATATTTTACATTTGAATTGTAATTAAAAAGTAAATAAAGTAATTGCTTCTAAAAATAAGTAAATTTCTGAAAATTTATAGCCAAGATCTAAATTTGATAATAAGTTATGATTTTTCAACAACAAATTTTCGAAAGCGGCAATTATCATTAGAGATTGAAAATTTCTTATTTTGAAGTAAATTTTGCTTAACTTCACAATAAGATGTTATCGTAGCTAAACTGAACAACTTTATTATAATGTAATACGTACTATTAATACAGAATGCAAACAATCTAAGCTGTAACATATGTTCAAAATTGGCCTCTCAGTGTAGCCAAGACAATTAAATAGAGTCAGACTTAATTTAAATTTTAAATAGCTGCACAAGCAAAAAGATTTATCATTTAGATAAAATAAATACAAACTACGCATAAGGGAGACAGTGGTATAGTTTAGACCGGCGACTAGATTGAACCATAAATTCAATCTTATTAAGTATTTTACCTTTAAAATAGGGAAATTATGTTTTAACATTGTAAATATGGCTTCTTAAATCATTTTTAAGGGTAAGCGCTGTGTGGTTAATGTAAGAAAACAAATGTTGAATTTAAAAATCACCAGTTAAATATTTTAACGGAAAACATATATTCTTTTGACTATTTTAAATTTAGTGAGAAAATATTTTATTAAATCCTCAAAGTGGGGACTTCTTTGGCTATAATCTACTATAACAAATATTTTAAAAGAAGTTAGATTAAAATTAGATTGAACTATCGTTTTGAGTTAAAGGAAATGAAGTGAAACAAACCCCTCCCCCTAAAAATTGTTGTTAAAAAGGTATTAAAGGTATCAAAGATTGGTTAAAAGAACTAGGACTGCAAGAAGGCATCATATAAAGGTTCATACAATGTATGATGATATGAATTAGGGAATCAAAAATATTTTTGCTTCAATTATGTTTAAAGAAATTATTGGTTCAACTTGGAAAAAAAGCTATTTAAGGATACAGGATCTTCAGATTACTGGTGTCATGTGTGATAGCCAATGGCAATTTGTTTGGTTCTTTTTTTTTCATTTTAAAATATAGTTTCATAAAATGTTATTCATATTTTATTAAAAATAAATAATTGTAAAAATTTTACTGATTTTTTTTCTTATAAAAATATTTCTTTATCATTTTGCATTAAATTCTGTAACTGTCTCCTACATGACCTCTACCCTTTACCCAAATACTCAGAAGAATACTTGAGGTTAATTGTCGTTATTTTGAACCACGACCGGATGATAATAATTTTATCTATGTCTGCCCAACTTTTTTTGAAAACTCTACACCACCACATCTATGGAAGGATTTTCAATTATTTTTTGAAGGATGTTCCATGTACCAGGCTTATACTGCTTATGTACTGGTAGAATTAGGCTTTGAATATAGCGATTTCTTGTCCTTTTAGCAGTGACTAGAAAATCAGAATGACTTAACGGAGACCATACAAATCGTACCATTTACAACTTCCATTATCAAATTATTTTTAAAGGTGATAGTTTTTTATTGTTTTTTTATCTAGCAGAAGGAACAGCAATTGAGTGACTTAATAGTTAACTTAATGATTTCAAGTGACTTATAGTCTTTAACAAATTAATCACTTAGGATAAAATATCTAGTCATGTTCAGCTAATCGAAAATTACTCAGGAATAATTTTCTTTTTATAATTTTAGTTTATGTTCTTTTGACAGAAAATCCAAGGGACCATAGAAAGAATTGAGACAAGCATTCGAATTTAAAACATTCGTATTGTTACGTATCCCTGTGGATGAAACGAATTAGACATAAAAACGATTTCGTTTTGTTTTAGAATTAAGAAATAAATCCATTTTATTATAGATATTAAGATAATTAATAATGTAGATATTAAAATAATTAATAATGTATATATTAAGATCATTGATAAAGTAGATATTAAGATCATTGATAAAGTAAATATTAAGATCATTGATAAAGTAGATATTAACATAATTAATAATGTAGATATTAAGATAATTGATAATGTAGATACTAAAATAATTAATAATGCAGATATTAAGCTCATTTTAAGAAATTCATGTAACTAGAGAAAAAAAAAAGAACTATTTCATATCATCGTTGAACATTCAAATTTAATACGCTTAAATTATTATATTCAATACGATAACAGAAGAAAGTAATAACGACGTTTTTAACTAGTGGAAACCGCTAAAAAATAAAACAATTACTTATCATTAGTTATGATTTCGAAAGCAGAGAAGAGAAATTTATTTCAAAGTAGATATTTTAAAATTATTTTAATAGGAAATCTAAGAAACTAAAGAAAACATTACTCTTTATTTTTCTTACGTATATTCAAATTTAAATCATTTGAACTATAATAACACTATCAGCAAGAATATAAGGTAAGGAACTTATTAATTAATGAAAACAATTATCAGCATTTAAAAAAAAATCCAAGGGACTAGACAAAAAAAAAATTCGAATTACCGATGAATATTCAAATGTAGCATTTGAATTATGATAGCACTTATGAAGAAAGCACATATCACTGTGGAAATGAAACACGAGATATTTGAAAAACATAAATAACTTAGGAAAAAGACAAATATTTGTAATCTTCTGATTTTGACTTCGAATTTGAAAAGTAAATTCAAATTAAAGTAGATATTTTAGCATTATTTTAATAGGAAATCCAAGGGACCAGGGGAAAACATACTTTCAAATTACCAATGAATATTCAAATGAGTCAAGTTTCGATGTAATTACACTGTAAATGAACTTCAAATTATACCTTTTATTGAGAAAACTATTTTATTATTGTTATTGACGAAATTACAGGTTATAAATTATAGTTTAATTAAAGAAAGTAAATTCAAATTAAGGTAGATATTTTAAAATTATTTTAATGGGAAATCTAAAGAACTAGAAAAAAAAAAACATTTTTTCGAATTACCTACGAATAATGGAATTCCTCAGTTTTCATAGTAATTACACTATAAATGCAACATTAAATTATACTTTTTAAAAAAGAAAATAAGCTTACTGTTTTTAATATAAATGCACTTTAGTTATTACAGCTAGTTGAGGTTTCGATAAAAATAACGAATTGTTTATTGCTGACAATTTTCTTAAATATGCCATTATTTATATAACCTTTTGCTTTTCGATTTCGAACAAAAGAAAAGAGAGAAATTTAAGAGACGCACATCCAAATGATTCCCTGGGGCCAAATAACAATGAGACCGGAAGCCAAAAGGAAGTTTAATTTAAAATTCAATGCATTTCCTTTCAGAATATGTGTCTTATGAAAAATGGATGTATGGCACAAGTCGTTAAACAAGAAAATAAAAGAGAACCTTTTTAAATCATATTTTTCGAAACAAGTAGGATGAATTGCAAGACCCGGCTGGGTTAAGAAAGTCAAGACTAATGACATTTTCCTTGTAAACAATATTTTTCTTCGAGTAAACACACGAAACATGTTCTTAAGAATTCATTTTTGGATTTATTATTTGGACCATTTTATTCAGAATGACATGAGTGCAAAGAAATGGATTTTATTTAGATGATGTTGATTGTTGTGATTGCCTTTTTTTCTTCTTTAGATAAGGCAGATTAAAAATGGAGAAGTATGATATTGTTGATTTTAAAAAAAAGTATAATTTTTCATGTATTTTAGATTTAATTTCTTATTTTCTTTTTAAACAAACTTCTTATGTTATAATGGATTGGAAAATGAAAACATGACAAGTCCTAGAAGATGTTTGTTTTTAAAGTCAAATCTTATACATATTTAGTCTAGGAATGCTGGCATCAATGAAAAAATCAATTTTTCTCCCATACTTCTTGATATAGCATTTGATCTTCTGAGTACTCCCAACTCTTCATCCGTTTGTGTAAAGAAGTTTTAATTGATAATGCCAAAAATATGAATATGTTTAGCAATCAAAAGAATTCCATTTTTCAAATATTTCTGGGATTCATTTTTGATTCTGCATTTTGTAAACAATTATCTACTTTTGGCGGGCAATTTCTTTGCGTTAATTAATGATTTCTCAAAATTTCAATTAAATATTTCACGTAATTTGGTTTTCATGGCTTTCATCAACGTGTTTTTAAACTTCATATTTTGGTAAACATATATAGTCCTCACTTAACGAGCATCTCGCATAATGACTGATTTGAATAACAAGCAAGACAAAACGTAAAAAAATAATACTTGTAACGAACGATATTTCGCAAAATGAGTGGCGAGGAGATATTGTGATGTCACTTGAAGAGAACCCTTATATCTACATGGAAGAAGTTTTGTCGGATACCTTTGTCAAATGTTACTCCAAGGAGTGTGAGCAACTCTTGTGTGGACCCCGTTTCTACGGCCAAGATTATCATAGCATTAGAGCGGTACAGCAACGACATTGAAGCTAGTGGAAAAACATAGTCAAAACTACCGAAGAACTTATGAAGCTACATTCTGTGTCAAACATAAAGCTGCGGATGAGACAGGATAGGAAGGAATAATTTACTCAATAGGGCAACAATCTGCCTGTGAAGTAAAGGAGATACTAAAAGCATGGTGTCGCATTATTGTGTCACAAGTTGAGAAGAATTTCCCCTTAATAAGGTAGCTGTGTTTGAAGGGAACCTTTATATCTACGTAGAAGAGGTTTTGGTGGATACCGTTGTCGAATGTTACTTCGAGAAGTTTGAACTGCATTCGAGAATCCTGTTTTTATGGTCAGGATTATTTGAGCATTAGAGTTGCAAAGAAGTGAAGAAGCAGATGGAAGAACATAGATATAACTGCTTCAGAGCTTATGAAGCTGCATTCTGCGTCACAGTAAAAAGCTACGGAGGAGTTTTGGACAGTGCATGAGAAACTAATAGACTAAACAGGCCATCAGTCTACCTGTGAAATAATGATATACTGAAAGCATGGACAATTATTGTACAGAACGTTTAGAAGATCTCTCCCTAATAAAGTAGCTGTATTTGAAGATAACCCTTATATCTATATGGAAGAAGTTTTGGCGGATACCGTTGTCGAATATTGCTCAGAGTAGTTTGAGAAAGTGCCTGCGTGGTTTCTATTTCTACGTTCAAGATTATTATAGCATTTCAGTTGTACATCAACGACATCGATGAGCTGCTGGAAAATACAGCCAGAACCTCCGAAGAACTTATGAAGCTGCATACTGTGTCTCAGCAAAAGGCCGCGTAGAAGTTTTGGACATGACAGAAGGAAATAATAGGAAAAACAGGGCATCAACCAGTCTGTGAAATAAGGGAGATACTGAAAACATGGGAAATTATCGCTCTGTATTTTGAGACTCATATCTCCTAAATATGGCAGCTGTGTTTGAAAAGAACCTTATATCTAAATGGAAGATATTTTGGCGGCTAACGTTGTCAAATGTTGCTCCAAGGAGCTTGAACAACTTCCTGTGTGTGGATGCCGTTTCTACGACCACGATAATTATAGCATTAAAACGGTACGGCAACAACATCAAATGAACTGTTGGAAGATCATATCCAGAACTACAAAAGAGTTTATGAAGCTGCATTCTGTATCACGGCAAAAAGCTGCGGAGGAGTTTTGGATAGAATAGGAGGAAATAATAGATTCAAGAGGGCATCAATCTCTCTGTGAAATCAGGGAGATACTGAAGATACTGAAAAGAACCCTTATATCTAAATGGAAGAAATTTTGGCGGATAACGTTGTCGAATGTTACTCCGAGAAGGCTGAGCAAGTGCCTGTTTGGACTCCGTTTCCACGGCCAAGTTTATGATAGCATTAGAGCGGTACAGCAACGATATCGATGCGCTGGTGGAAGTGCATAGCTAGAACTTCCAAAGAACTTATGAAGCTGCGTTCTGTGTCACAGCAAAAAGCCACGGAAGAGTTTTGGACAGGAAAGGAGGAAATAATAGACTCGACAGAGCATCAACCTGTCTGTGAAATAAGGGAGATACTGAAATCTTGGGAAATTATTGCTCTGTACGTTAAGAAGCATCTTCCCCCAATAAGATAGCTATATTTGAAGAGAACGCTTATATCTATATCGAAGAAATTTTGGCGTATACCGCTGTCGAATGTTACTCCGAGGAGTTTCAACAAGTGCCTGTGTGGAGCTTGCTTCTATGGCCAGGATTAATATAGCATTATAACGGTACAGCAACGATATCGATGAGCGGGTGGAAGAGCATAGTAGGAATTACCAAAGAATTTATGAAGCTGCATTCTGTGTCACAACAAAATGCTATGGTGGAATTTTGGACATTAAAGAAGGAAATAATAGACTCAAAAAGGCTTCAACCTGCCAGTGAAATAAAGGAGATATTGAAAGCTTGGGAAATTATTGCATCCTACATTGAGAAACATCGTACCCTAATAAGGCTGTAGCTGTGCGCGCTACAAATCTTTTAAGGGGACAGTGAATTTTAAAATAAACGAATATGGAAATTTGAAATTTTCTTTTTATTGTTTCGTCGCTAAAATATATATTTATAATAATGTAAAATAAAATTATAAAAAGTATTGTTCAATACAATGAATATTTTAAGGGTTTAAAGAAAATAAATATATTTTAATAGCTTGACTCTAATTAGATTTTTAAAATGTTTCAGGTGTCTTAATTTTTGTGAAAATTGAATAAAATTGGTAATGAATGATAATATGTATTTTATGTTTCGAATTTCTTTAGATTGTTAAAAGTCAATTTTAGTCCATAAAATTCTTATGAAAATTCAATGCGTGTGCAAAAAAAAATATTACTAAAAAATTAACATTTAATTAGAATTACAAAATTATACAGATTTTTAATCCAAATAAATGTATATAGGATAATAAGGAAAAAATAATAAAAATAATTAAAAAATTAAATCATCTGAAATATTCTGAAATTTTTTAAAATTATATATTTTAATTAAAAAATATATATATTGTTTTAAAGAGTTTTTAAAAAGACATTTGGTGTATTTATATTTTAATATATATACACAAAAAATTTCATAGTTCTTACTGAGTGCTGTTGTTGTTTCTGATGGCACTTGTTATAGACAAACCAGCTTTTACTAAGTTAGTGAATTTAAGCCGAAATTTTTGCGTCTCTTGTTTTTCAGTAGCACCCTCTAGGGCCAAGAGTACGATTTAGCTACTCACGCGTCACAATCCTTTTTACGAGGCGGACTTCATTCATGCATTTCATTCACAGATCGTAATTTAGACCTGAATCAGAAAACGATCACCTCTGAAACATACAACCCCAGTGGTATTACTCTCGACATGGAGGACTTTGTGATCACGACAGATTTATACATGAACCAGCCACCACCACACACGGAGGGTCTTCGGCTGGCGGGTTAGAACTCACAACCCAAGGCATGCCAATCCAGTGCCCTATCAACCAGACTATCCCGGCTAATTCTTAGTGAGTTGTTCGCAAAAGTGTCTAATAGAGTCCACCGCCCCTTTAACGATAAATGCTGTGTTTAATTTTTGCCAAATTTCGAAATTTAGCCAAAAACAAAGGTAACTTTTTTGTAAAGAAGAACATACATTATAAATAATAAGTTACACTATTATATATTTGTTTGAGTATTTCTATTCGGATAGGAAAGTTTTGTTCTACTTTACAAGGAATCTTATAGAACAAAAAGTATTTCGTATTGCGAATAAGACTTGGATATGAACTATGCTTATTATGAGAGGTTCCACTACAACTGGTTTTACTATTTTAGAAACCCTACATAGTTGTGCTCATTGCGCTGTGCATTTCTCTAATTTTTTGTTGACATCTTTGAATGACCAATCATGAAGAAAAGCAGTGATATTTAAAAATGGGCTCCCTTTAAAAGTATTTTACCATTGCTTGATTCTGAAATTAAATCTAAATTATAAGTAAAAAAATTTCCAAATTTTTACTAAAAACATACTTTAATCCTTTATTTAACGACGGTACTTTAAAGTACCTTTTAAATCCAGCTAATATCTTCACAATATGACTATTTTTTCGAGCAGTATTTGAAAGAACACGAAAAACGCATTTCGAATAAAAAGCAGGAGATTTCACCTAAAAATAACATTAAAAATCTTTTATTATTATTTTAATTATTTTAATTAATTCAAAAACTTTTTTCTTCTTCCTGGTTTTATTCTGTATCAAGACTTAATAAATGGTTCAAAAATAAATTTGAAAAATTGATGGTAAAATAATTCGGTAAATAAAGGATTAAAAAGGAAGTTACTGTTAATGAAAAATGAAGCCTACCTTCATATCTCTATCATCCATAAAAGTAGAAAAATCCCTCAGAAATATTAATAGCAATAATGAAAAACGATTTGAGCTTCAATTAACAATGAAATATATTAGTTAAAATATGCTAAATATATTTTTAAAAGTTTAATTAAAAGTAGATAAAAATTATTCGCGACAAAAATTTAAACTATTAAAAGAAATATATTGAATTCTAATCCTTTGCACTCGGAAAAATAATTAAATGCAATTATTCACATAATACAAGGATAAATATATAGAACTATTTTAAGTTGAATTTATCCGAAAAGTTAACATTTACATCTTTTTATTACTCAGTAGGTATTTTTAACAATCAATTAAAAAAATGAATAAAACGTCAAAATTATACATCGGTTTGAATAATGCCATCTGAGAGCAGATTAAATGATGTAAAAGTCGTTTTTATAATGCGATATTTTTGGAAGTCATTGGGAAGAAACGTCAAGATTTCGTTTAATTTTTAATTAATTTAAGTTCTAATTAAATTTTAAAAGCAAAAATATCTCCTTGATTAATGTCTCAACAATAGAAAATATACATGATCCAAGTTTGATAGCTCTAGCTCTGGCCTGTTTAGAGCCAACACACGCACATTCATTTTTATTATTAGTAGAGATTAATTTCACATCTGTACAAATGAAAATTGTATTGAAATAATATCTTATTAACTTGGGACGGAAATTAATAATTAATGAATCATTCTGTTAATCACTTATCCAAGCGGAAGAAGATATTAAAACAATTCTTGAGTTTATTTTACGGTGCTGAATGTGAGTTTGCAGCTACGTCAGGCTTAAGGTGATGTATTTTATTAATATCAGTGTGTTCTCGCCATAAGTTCGATGTTCGTGAAAAGTAATAAATATTTTATAGTTTTAACCCCGAGATCTTGGTAAGTTTCTTTCACTGCTGTCCAGAAAGCTGCCGAACTTTCACTTTTCACTTTAAGTTGAGGAAATAAAAATTTTATAGCCTTTTTTTATTTTAATTCCCTTTTTGTGTTTTAGCACCATCACTTCAAAGTTGGTCCGCCGAGTGCTTTAAACTATATACTTATCATAAGCTAGGGCACTCTGCATTAATGTACGGACAAAATGACTTTGAAGTCGAAAGTAGGATGAAATTTCAGATTCAGTTTGTGACTATTAAAAGCATTTTATTATTTTGAAGGATTTTGGAGCATAAAAAATAGATTGTTGATATACTGATATATACCTTCCTTATTTGACATTTTTTAGTTAAATTATTTATATTACTGATTAAAATACATTTATTGATTGAAACACAATAAAATATTATTGCTTCCAACAATGAAGAGCTTTTGAAATTAAAAGTAAGAATTGAATTTTATGAAAAATCACAGAAAATTTCAAAGAATAATGTATTGAGGTATTATATAAGCTTTAAAAATATTCTTCAGTACTGAACGGTTGTCTGTTCTGTACTCATATTTAAAAAAAATCCCGTTTGATTACAGCGAACAAGCTTTTGTTTTGATTGAAATTTAATCTAATAATTTTCAAAACGTGCAAGATCAAGACAAGATGGTAGAAAGATTACAGGAATTCAGAATACAATGAACAGATAGTATAACGTTTTTATAGTAGTATAAGTTATATGACTTTCAAAATTTGAAACTTAAAAATATTTTGTATTTTTGTTAAGAAAGTCATTAAGACAAAGTTATATCAAATATTTAATTGAATGTTTTAGCCTCCATTAATTCCGATAATAAATAAAAAAGAAAATAAATAAATATATAGATGCTTACACAAAATTATTAAAATAAAAAAATAATCTACCATAAAGCATTAACGTATTGATCACTTTAGAAATGTATTGAAATTTGAAAATAAATTTATCAGTTAAGTAAATGATGGTGCTCATAATATACAACGCATAAGGCTGCCAAATGTTGCAATCAACCATTGACAGCAATTCATTAGCGAGCAAATACACGAGAATCTAATACATGAACAAAAGCTAATTATTGCAGTCTTCTCCAACCACCATTTGAGATTCTTGAGCTCTAGTTATCATAAATCCTTTATCATAAATAATACATATAAATATTGCAATTTAATTATATGCCATAGGTATTTGATTTCTTTCAATTCTAACTGCAGATGAAAGTGGCGGATGGCTTTCTTACATTTTATTCAGAGACGAAATAAACTTCCCTTTCGAACGTTGTCACAATGCACTTCAACCACATTTGTGAAATATCTGGGAGTGGCTTTTGAATAAAGACTATCCTATGAGGCCGTTACGCAGTTCCTAAGAATTTGTTATGTCTGTGTTTTCGACCATGAATAGCAATTGTATCCTGATTTATGTTTGAGAAACTAATATTAGCGAATCTATCTATGAAATACAGGGTAATCACAAAACAATTGCTCCTGTTTTAGATGCCTCTGCAGCTAAAACGAACGAAATCAAAGTAAATTCTATATATAGAATGTAGAAAGACACGAGAAGACGAAACCAAAAATAAAAAATAAGAAAAATCTCCGATCTGGTTTGGATCCGTTTAAATGAAAGTGAATTAACAATAACAACGTAGGGAAAAAAGTTTCTTATACAAAATTTCATTTTTTCGAAAGAAAGAATGCATAAATAGAAATAATTGAAAAATGGTATGAGAAACTCTTTTATTAATCAATTTTAGAACTCTTTGACCTTCATGTAATATTTTTTTATGTGTTGAGCATTCTTTGTGAAAAAATATTACACCAGCGAATTCAGATACAATTTTTGCCCTATATATCACTAAGTCTTTCACAGTATGCACATGGAATTTTATTTCATTCCATTTATTAGTTTTAATTGCAAATGGCAATAAACTGGAGAAGTTATTTTTATGGATAACGTGTACTGAAATGTGCGTAAAATAATAAGAATAATAAATAGAAATTAAAATATACGATTATGCATATTATTTTGGTTGGAAATTTCACTTTTGGTTTGTATTTGAAATAATAAAAATTAAAAAAAATCCAGTATTCAAAAGCAACTTCTAAATCTTAGCTGATATTTTTATTTCTTAATAAGTATTTTTAATAACTCAAGGAATATTAAAATTTTTTAATAATATATGCAATATTAACCTCGCATATTTTGCCTTCGAATTTAAGATATATTTCATTTTGACAAAAGAAATGAAATTTTCTGAAAAAGATAGAATATCTCTCTTCAGATTAATAATAAGAAGTAAATTAAAACAAACAATACTTTTTTTGCAAAATAATTTCTTTTACTGAATTGCAGTGGGATATGATTACGAAGAAAATGTAATTATTCCTTGCACAAATATCTTAGCAAAGGCATTCCAATTATTTAGAAACAGGAACAGAGGCAAGTATCCCAAGAATTTTCTTGCATTTAATAAAGACAGAATAGGCTATCCAAAAATTTTTGCAATCACGTCATTAATAAAATTGGAATGAAATCAAAATTCCATCTCTTTTTCCTCAATATTTTATTCAATATTTTCAAGTACAAGAAGAAAAAAAACTTATAAGCGAATCTATTTCTTAATTAAGGAAATAGAAAATGTTAGCTATGCGACTTTATTTTCATTTAATTTCGGTAGTGCCAGTATGGACTTCGGAACTTTTAAAAATTCCGCAAGCGGTTATTACTTTCTGCAGACGATATTCAACTGAATATTTATAAAGTGTTTGGAGGCAAGCCAATTAAGTAGCTTGTTTTCTTCTACGCCAGTCGTAATGGTTATTATTATACTCGTAATTTTTCTCTCTGTATTTGCTCTTTTTGCTTTATTCTCTTATTCATATATTCGTTCAGCTGCGGTTTATTCCAGAATTCCATATTTACAGCCTTTTGATTAATGCACTCCAGCCAAGCAAAAATGTTCTTTCCGCTCGTTTTATTTTTATGTTTTGTTCTAATTGAGCCAGCCGCTACTGGTAAAGCCTGCCTGGGCATAACTTAAAATAGGGGACCGACAACAAATCAAGCGATTTATTTGTACAAAATTAAGTTTAAATCTTCATAACATTTGCTAAAATGCTTAAAATAGGAATGCAGTTGAATGCAAGATAAACAAAGGAGCTAAAGCTAACGATATTAATTACTTGAATTCGAGTTTTTGCAAACTATTGTCTCATAAATTAGAATTTTATAATCAAAAAACAAAACAAAAAAAAACTTTAAGCGTATTTTTAGCTCGTTTTGCTTTATTAATGACGAGAAACACGCAACTTCATAAAGCTCCTGGTTTTAACCTAAAGATTTTAATTTCCTACAACTGTCATTTATATGTTATATATTCTGTAATGAAATTCCAAACATTCTTAATATGTATATGTAATGATATCTCTAATCAAATTTAAATCAAAATTAATTTCCTATTTTTTATTTTAAATTAATCTACATTACTTTATTCTAATTTTTCTCTTATTTCCTGATCCAAATCTCCCTTTTTTATTTAATCATTTCTAACACAGCTATAAAAAATTGCTGAAGCTTTAGTTCTCACACCACGAGCGAAGGGATAAAAATACCTAAAAGATACTTAATATTCCCTTTCCTAAATTTGAAATGGTTCAAAAAATCCCTATTAGAATCTCTTAGTAAAATCATTAAGGGAAACATTTGTCACTTTCCGCTTATGTCCCAGTATGAAAGGACCCTTTTTTTTCATCGGCCATTCCATTGCACAAATCATGGTCTTACCTGGAGAAACGGTTTGGAATTAATTCCAAATTTGTCTTCTTTAATTTATTATATTTCAAACAGTACGATTGGAAATGTTGTTTATCCTAAAGCATTATTATAACAATGGATTAGAATCGAGGAATTTAGAATCTCTTAAGGGTTAAAAAATAAGAACCAAAAATTCCGCGCCTTTAAAATGTATGTGTTTTACTTTTTCTTTCATACATATAAAGCCAATAAATGTGGACCGATATAACAGCTAGTATGCGATAAATTATTTTTAAATGTTATAATTTAATTCTTTGAGTTCATTAAATTTGATTTCCATGTCTCCAGTTCCTATGCTGAAATTTAGCGTCTAAAGTAAGCACAATCATTTCTCATGAAGCTCATTTAATAGAAATCAGATTCATTTAATAAATAAACTAAAGAAAAAATGATAATATTAACTCAGAAACTCGTTTAATAATTCAATTCTCAAAGCTATCATTACTCCTTGTTGATATTTTTCAGAAACCTAATTACCAAGAAAGCACAAGACTTTTGACATTGACCATTTAATGTGTTAACACGTTTTTAAACTTTAGTTTACTTTTAAACGTTTTAAAATTTAGACATGTCGCATCTTACAATCTCTTACTTCAAAGGAACTCTAGTCAAACAGATTAACTGAATTTGCGTAGATATGACTTGTAAATATAGTTCTTGATTCTACTTTTTATCCTTTTATTTCCTACCAGAAACATTCTCATCAAACATACACTTCACAGAACTAGAAGGCAGTATTTCCCATCATACCAGCAATACTTCCAGGAATTCGTTGCCAGTGACTGTTGAATACATCATTTTGAATTTTCAAGCAGTTCTTGACAATAATGATCAACATTATGGAACATGATGCGAAATCACGAATCTTTTCTACAATGTAATTTTGTTGAACTGCTGTAATCAATAATACAACGGTCCAATAAAATTATATTGTAGAATGGATCCATGAAATCTCCTGGTAGCAATTTTAGTCACTTTTTTTAGTTTATAGTCTTTTGAATTTTTTTTACCAAGAAACTTTGGAATTAGATGAATAGTTACTGTTATATATAATCCTGAATATGCTAACATTGATTAAATATCTTCAGTTTAAGGGTGAAAATCAAGCAGATTTTACAGATTAGTTTCTTTGGATCGGCTGAGTTTAAAATTTCGATACAAAAATACATAAATTTAACTTGAAGACCACATATCCAATTAAACCTATTCAGCTTGATATGCTTTCGACTCGTGCTGACAATCAAATTTATTTCTGACATCACATTCTTCAGTAACCGAAGACATAACTCATTTTTCAAAATCCCGAAGTTAAACTTTTTGAAAATGACAGTACTTTCTTCGCTTAACCTTTTTAAAGGTCATTTATTCTAGTCATACAATATTAAAATACTTTTAGGAATGAGACTGGCTTAAGAAAAGTGTTTTATTTAGTTTATTAGATAAATTTAATTTGACTGATTAATTAATTTGGTTAATTTATAATTATGTAACAAATCAAGACACACTATTTTGTGTGAGATAAGGAATTGAAGCACGTCAGTCTTATTGAGAAATTTGTCTGAACTTATACCAACTTATGTAACTTGATACAAAGATTGAAGAATTTGGTTGGAAGCAAAATTCACTTGGTTCTAGAATTGGTAAGACGACATAAAATTATAAATTGAACATGCGACATCTCACGCAACAAAGTATCCTGTGCTGTCACCTACAAGTAAAGAAACAGTAAATTCCACATACAATACGTACCATTGTTGGTACAGGATTTCGAACCTTAAAGTCTCAGGAATCAAAGTCGGCACCTTACCACCAGGATACTGTGACTCTTTATGTGATGTGAAAACACAATGGATGCTTAATTTCTCTTGTTTTCCGACAAAACCAATTTCATCAACAATTGCTCTAATGAAGTTTCAAAATCCTGTATCAATTTTAAACCAATCTCATCAATCAATTTAGGCATTTGACATAATCTGGACAATACTGGCCATCCAACATATATGACATCTCACTACCGTGGAATTTCAGTGATATACATCCTTCCTATCTGCGATATCGTATCTGGAAACTTAATTTATAGCTCACTTCCATGACACATGAGGCGAGATACGTGACATGCGACTCCATTCGTCAACAGAATTAGCTGCGAAATTCATGTACATAGTACCTTCAAGCGTTACTGGATATGTGATAGCCTGTCGAATTTTCCGGTATTGGTTTATAATCGTTACGGATCGCCATATTAAAAATGAGCAACAGTAATTTAAACTTTTGCTGGAATTAAATATGAAATGGAAAGTTATTTTCAGTAACAAAATAATATTTTTTGAAATTATTAGTATGTAATTGTTTAAGATAATCAATAAAAAAAGTGAGTGTATTAATTCTATGTAATATATGATTTATTACGGTAATCTAGCATGATGTTGTTTTAGACACGATTTGCCAATCTTCATTTTATTTTTTAAATGAAGATAGATGAATTCATTTTTAATTCATTTATTTTTAAAATCTTCTTTAATCTTCATTTTATTTTCAAAATATAGAAATAAAGAATGTTTTTTTTATTTAATTACTAGCCGCGTTTGGCTACCAGCCGGTTCGCCAGTATTACCGCTCGCTACAATTTTCAATTAAATATTTTAAGTAACTGGTCTCTTAATAGATTCTCAAACAAAACATTTTTAATCTTCAAATTTTGATAGTCATACCAAACTTATACTGTTGTTTAGATCGTTTCGTTCATTTTACTATATATATATTGCTAATTTGTTGTCATTCAAACTTCAAAGTCATTTTAGTGGTACCAAAGTCATTTTAGTGGTTCAAGTCATTTTGGTGGTAAAACTTCAACTTTAATTTAAAATGGAAATGATGAAATTGCAATTAATATAAAGATATTTTTTAATAAAACCAAGCGTTTTATTTTATTTATCATCTTTATTGTTATTTATTTATTATTATTATTATTGAATATGGGTATTGCAAACAGAATCGCTCGGTATATAAGTCTTATGTGAACTACAAAATATTTTTCATAATTTATGTAATATCTCAACGAATAATTCAACAAAAATTTCTCAGATTCAGCATAAAATTCAGTTTTTAGTTTTGCTTTCAAAAGGATTGAAATGAAATCAATAATAATATTTTGTTCCGGCCTATAAATATATTTCAAAAATTATGAAGTCTAAATTTAATGCAGTAAGGTATCATATTCTGAGAAATATTCTGGACACACCAAATTTTAAATAAATGTATGAATGTTTCTATTTTCCACGATCAACTAAGACTTATTTAGGCCAATTAATCTTGAGAAACCTGCGCGCTGATTGGCGTATTTTCTTTGAAACGATCGATGGAAAATCTAAAATTATCCTTTTTTTATTGAATATTGATATTCAAATTTTCATTAATCAGTCAGTTTAAGTGACTGATTTAGTTGATTGGAAATTTACTCTTTTTATTTAAAATATTAGTGTTTCAAGAACATTTTGTTAATCGTGATTTCCACAGCAGAAGCTTTATGTAAAATCAAAAATTCGTTATTTATTAGAACATTTATTGAATCAAGTTACATAAAATATAATCATTTTCCATTTAGATCATTTTAGCAGATCTGTTTCTTATTAAAGGTTTACAAATTAGTTGTGTGGCCCTGATTTGAATGGATATCCTGTTCATATTAAACAAAACTTGCCTTAAAATAAAACTGATTTATTGGATTAATAATATAGAGTGTGTTAAAGATCATAAAATAATTTTTCTTGAATTTATTTTTTAGAAAAAAATAATATTTCATATTTGTTTCATTTCCTACAAACACGTGCCGAAAATTATATTTTTGCAGATTTCATTTTCAAAAAAATTTAATTTATTTTTAATTGGAGCTTTAATCAATGTGATGGCAACACTTTGAAAAAAGCTAAATTTTTCCCATGAATGCGAAGCGTGCTCGTGCAGCTTAAATTTTATTTTTATTTTATACGAAAAAAAATTGTTGAAAAATATAGTTAAAATTTTTATTTAAAAATTCATTAAAAATAGAAATTTAATTTTAAGGTAAAAACATTGGTATCATTTAAAAGATAAATTCTTGATCTTTAACTTCATGTAAAACTCTTTTTTGTGCGGTAATATTTTCGGAAGTTATAGCAGAAACACGCCAGAATTCCAAAAAATAACCCCCAGTTGCACATTCCCGGCCTCCAAGGTATACACGTGCCAAATTTGGTAGCTGTAGGTTTAATGGTCTGGCCTGTAGAGCGCCAACACACACACACACATTGAGCTTTATTATAAGTATAGATATAACAGCCATAATGGCGCTTAAAAATGTGTTTAATATTCATTTAAAGCGCGCGGGTAAAAATGCAATTATTAAAACAATGAAAAATATTGCTGCATATTATATTTAAAATATTTTTAAATATATATGCAGCATATACACATATTGGTATATGTACATATAATATGCACATATTGGTATATGTACATATAATATTCACATATTGGTATCTGTAAAAAGTTCATTTTTTCAACTTTAAGTGATGTATGAAGGATTTTTGTTCAATAACACACTCGAAAAATTTCGAATGCTGTTTTATTGAAAAACTAATTAAAATTTAGGAATCAATTTTTAAATAAGTACCTATATTCATTTTAATAAGCACATATAAATACTACTTGCAGAATTTAGCAGCTTTTAGTCCAAGGACCTGGAGTGTTTGGAATGATATTTTTCCATACTACATGTAACAATTTAAATCAATAAGTCAGCCTGTAAATACTATCATGTTAATATAAAATACAACCAACGAGAATGATGTCTCCGAAAAGGTATGGCTACTCTCCAATAAAAGTCTTATCATCCTCCTTCCCGTAATTTCCCCCCCCCCCCCAAAGGTTTCGCATGGTATTGAGAAACGATAATTAAGAAATATAAATCTAATCTATGACACAGAATCTAGTAATTTTATTGATCTATCGAAAGAATATATATTTGTTCATATTTTTGCAAATCCAAAACTGGACACGGAATTACAATTATTGACACAAAATAACATTCCGAACTTCATTGATTTAAGATCAAGCGTTTATAAATTATTGAGATTACATGCATGCGAAATTACATATCGACAGAAGGCCAATCATTTGATAAATTTGTTCAAAATTTGATATCTACAATTTAGACGCTAAATCGGCATACTAAATTTTATGTACTTAGCTATTTGCGATTTGTTGTTACGGAGTTCATTTGTATTCTAATTGCCAGCCAGATAGATTATCTATAAATTGATTTTGTTCAAAAATTAAAAGAAATCTACAAATTTTGTCTTATGTCTAGATACCAAATTTCTTAAGTCTAGCTCAAAGCGTTTTTCACTTATTCTGTTCACAGACAGACATAATGTCAAAATGCACATTTCGAATTCGGGGTGGCATAAAATATGGAATTTCGTCACAATCTGGAGCTAGAACATTTTGATGGTCATAGTATTTTGAATACAAGAAAGTAAGAATATATAAAAAAATGTTTCTTGCAGAATAAAATATGATAACGCTTTAAAAGGTATTAATGTAAGAGTTGCAACAAAGTGACATCACGTTTCCATTGAAGCATCAGATGTAACGTTAGAATTTCAACATTACAAAAACAGTAAAAATAAATCTGAAATAGAAAGTAAAGGCTCTAAAAGACTTTGAAATTTCTTTTTCTTTCCCTAATTTGAAATTTAATCAACAAGTCCCATGTATTTTCCATCAAATTCTTTGAAAACGGAAGGGAAAGATTAAAAGTATTAATGCAAAATGTATCGCATTTTTAATGCAAACCATTTTCGAGACACTAAAAAGAAATGCCGAACCATCCTCGTAATTCAGCAAAAACACATCCATTTCGCACTTAGCATCTCCATTCAAAGAATCTTTTAGTACAAATTATTCAAGATTCGGGTTCAAAGCGTATGGCACAGATTAAATGCTAAGCCGATGAAAATTTCTTTTCAAAAAAGCCATCCATTTACTTTTTTGGTGCTTTCTCCAGGGAACTTTTCCAAATTGCTAAAATGTTTCACCCTTTTGGTAATCTGTGCTGCAATCGTGGCTCATACCATGTAACAGTAGATATGTTGCAATATATAATATTACGAAGTTTATTGATGCATCTTTTAAAATTGATTTTGAATAATTTTATATTTAATAAATAAAAATATAAATTTTTTGTTTTATGCAGGAAAGTATTTAGTAAAGAAAGTGAATGGATTCTAAATGCCAATGGATTTGCCAATGGATTCTAAAACTTTCCGCGCTTTTAAGAATTTGAGAGTTGATTTGAGAGTTTTTTGACGAGTTTAACTCGACAAAGAAGGGGTGAGAAGAAAGATGAAAAGAAAATATGTTTACATTTAACAATAAAGTAAATTCCAGAAATGCGTACATCCTTCTGCGTCTCACCCCTTAGTGAGAGAGAATCGTTGAAAAGCGGTCGTCTCAGAATACTGAAATGAGCAGTAGATAATTATTTATTACTTTCTCGTGTACGTAATGTAGAGAAAGTGTAGTAATTGTCAAAAGATTCGAATTCGAGATTTTGGCGAATCTCCAAGCTTTAGACCTTCCTTAATTTGACAAACACATATTTGGAAACTGATAGTCTGTCTGTGACAAATATAACTCAAAAATTCTTTGCTCTAGGCGGTTGAAATTCGGTATACGGTCTTTATCCCATATTTGTAGATTTCTGTTAAATTCTGAAATCAATCCGATCAGAGGAAGTCTGTTTGTCCGAATGTAACACGATAAACAAAACGAAGAGAGTTAAATATATAAAATTCGGCAGACATATTTAACATCTATAGTTAATGCAAATACAGAAGATAACACTATTTGGGAACTTGTGAGACCCTTTAAAAAGAAATTCAAAAATATTCCACCACTAACTGACACCTACACTCTTGCTCTTACAGACGAAGACAAAGCAGAATGCATTGCCAATAGTCTTGAGAAGCAATTTCAAAATAACGACACATTAGACATAGAAACCGATAACATTGTTAACGAAGCAATAGCCCAATTTAAATTCAACAAAAACACACTTAAAGAAATCAGAACACCTTCTACCCCCAGTGAAATTAAACTTTCAATCAAAAAGCTTAAAACTTATAAATCCCCAGGACATGATGGAATTAACAAGAAAATGCTCAAAAATCTCCCTGACAATATCATTTTCGAAATCACAATATTAATTTATAAAATTTTAATTATTGGTTATTTTCCCAAAAGATGGAAGTCAGCAACTGTTGTGCCTATTCACAAACCCGGTAAAGACCCAACCAACCCTACCAACTACAGATCCATCTCCCTACTCCCATCAATTAGCAAATTTACTGAACACATAATACTTAAAAGATTAAACACCTTCCTGGAAGAAAATAAAATCCTCATACCAGAGCAATTTGGATTCAGGAAAAACCTTTCTACAACACACCAACTCTACCGTGTTACCGAATTCATCGAAGAAGCTTTTAACAACGAAGAAAAATCTGCAGCAGTCTTCTTAGACATCCAAAAAGTATTCGATAGAGTTTGGCAACACGGTTTAATTTATAAACTTATTAAATATAATACCCCCAACTACCTCATTCAAATAATTTATTCTTATTTATTAAATCGTAAATTTAAAGTCAAAGTAAAAAATGAAAATCTCCACAGAAAAAAATATTCAAGCCGGTGTAGCCCTAGGCTCTAAAATTGGCTCAGTGTTGTTTTCCATCTTCATTAACGACATCCCTAAACAATTTAATACAATGATTTGCATATTCGCGGATGACACAGCAATTCTTGTGAAAAATAAAAATCCAAATTACATACAACTAGCACTTAACAGACACCTCAAAAAACTTGAAGGCTGGTTCGAAAAATGGAAAATTACAATCAATGTCACGAAAACAGAAGCTATAATATTCCATAAATCACCTGCAAATAAATCGTACCCCCAGCTTAAAATTAACGACAAAATTATCCCGTGGTCTCAGAATTGCAAATATCTCGGTGTAGTTATTGACAGGAAATTAACATGGAAATCTCACTTTATTTACATCAAAAATAAATTCCGTGAACTAGAGCGAAAATTCTACCCCCTTATATCATGGAATTCAAAAATGAATAGGAAAAATAAATTACTTATTTACACAGCCTATTTGCGCGCAGTACTCACCTATGCCTGCCCAGTGTGGGTGTATGCTGCCAGAAGTAACTTCAAACTTATTGAGCAACAACAAAATCAAATAATAAAAAATATTTGTAAAGCACCCAGATTCTTCTCCAACTCAGAAATTTACAAAGCAATCGAATACCCACCACTCAAAAAATTTGTTCAAAAACTAGCCACTAACTTTTTTAACAACCTTGAAAATATTGATAACGAAGCAATAGAACTAATCCCTAAATACGATCCCAACCCACGAATTAAAAGACCCAAAAACGTTCTCCTTTAAAGCATAACCCTTTCGCTAACAAGTCTAACCCTTTAACATTACCTGGCCAAATCAATGTAAACAGTCAACGCCCATGGCGCCATCTACTGTTATAATTTTTCACATGCAATCTCACCCTGCATTTGATTTTCATCCCAAAGTCCTGTCACTTCTGCCAGCATACCCACTCACCCACTCCACCAGTAACAACCAATAGCTTTACGCCATCCAATAATTCTCCTCAGCCCAGCCAGTCACAACGCTAGCTTCACCACAGAACCTTACCTCAGTAATTTCATCAATAACCCAAAAATATCATGGCAAAATACTAAAAGCAAAGCTCTATCAGCTACATCAATAAGGGGATAGTCCTTCTCCAAGGACGGGTGCCCCGATAAGCATATCATCGAAGTCGAAGTTTAACATCTACAGTGTAGACACCGTTTAAATTTTGAACCAAATCCAACAAGAGATTGATCGTCTGTCGGTCTGTACTTTTAGAAACATTTAAACACGATAACTCAAAAATGCATTAACTTAAATATATCACATTTGGCATAAGATGTTGTGACAATAAGTATCAAATTTTTATTTCAGTCTTTTTAAAAAACTCGTTTAAAACAAATTCGATTTTCGGATGCTATTAACCGCATAACAGATATTAATCGCTAAAATAACTCGTCAAAGATCAAACGATAAATTTAGTAAAAATGCTAAATTCACGCGAATCAATATTTCTTGAGTATTGTTCGCCAATGCTACGCACAGTGCTCTCTGGGATAATACCTTTATTAGAGAATATGCGAAAACGTTTTAGAGAGACCACTTCCACTGGTTATTTTCAATAAAATATTAAATTGCAAAGCATATTGTTTGAATTCTTTTTTCAGCTGTATTGATTTTCGTTTATAATATTCTACGCAAGTGCGGCTAAGCAATAACGATAAAAAAACAAACAGGTATCGTAAGATTAAAGTAAATATATAGACAGGAAATTTATTTTCCTATTTGTTTTCAAAATTATTTTTATTGCTCAGTATTTTTAATTAATTTTAATTTATTATTATTTATTTAATTATTATCTTTCGATTACTTATTTATTTAGAAATTTTCTTCTGTCGGAATTTTTTTTTAAAGTTGAATTTCCATTCACCCATCGCATATTTTGGGAGTAAATTAGCAGAAAATAAGATCAATTCATTCTTCGATATAAAGCTTTATAAGAAAAAATTAACTAAATTATAAGGAAAAAAGAGAATTATGAGCATGATCTTATTTAGATATCTTAATACATAACCCCTTTTTTTTAGTACAGCACAGATATTTAAAGTACGCTTCATTATAAATATCATACATATCTCCGAAGACGTGGTCTAAAAACGAGTAGAAACTAAATGTAAAATAATTCAAAGTTTGGTGTACTGAAAAACATAATTCATTCAATGTTTTCTGTGTGAAGGGTCTAAGAGTTATTGTTCAGTAGAGTGGCAATGTGAAGAGCACTGGAGGTATGTAACAATTTATTGCAATATTACACAAATTTTAACGCTACCCAAACTAAGATATTTGAGATCCTCATTTAATGAATCAATTAAATAAACTGTTTCTATATTGCTTTTGTCCATACGGATATAATATTATGCCTTTTTTTTTTGTAAAAGCATTTAATCTATTTCCAGAAGTTTTTTTTATCTATTTCAATTAAAATGCATTAAAAAATAAATATATCTTATTTATTTAATGGTAAAATAAAAGGCATTTTCATGATTTTTGTATGATGACCAAATTTTCAGAATTCTTAAATAACCGCCCTATTTGGATACATCTGATGATTTCATTTGTAGTTTTCGACGCCTCTCCACAGAATAATTTTTTTAGATTTTTCCATGGAATAGTTGTTTTAGTTGTTATGTTAGTGCACATTTTGAGCCTAATATATGCACTAGATTGCTTACATTCTCATTTTATAAGCTGTGGACTTTCGCAACATCAGATTGCGTAAATGGTAGGATAAATAATTTATAACTAATCGTTTCAAGAAATAAATAAGGAAAAGAATTAAAAAAAATCCATTCTGCAAGTTGGAAGACAAAGGTTCAAAATCAAATCAATCAAAATAGGTTTATCTGAAAACATAAATTGTTGATATTAGAAACAGTCAAAATTAGGGTATGAAAATTACTTTTCAGCCCTTAACTTTTGCGATATTGCAGTTATCAAAAAGCTTTAAATGTTAAAGTTGTTCGTATTAATGAGGCGCTAATGTGGCTCATTTAATTAATTTTTTTATCTTAAATATTAAGAAGGATATAGCGAAATGAAAATTCCCCCCCCCCCCACACACACACACCATTTCCACCACATTCGAGCTAGTTGGGCCAGTTAAGAACTCGTCCGAGATTTTTACATTTCTAACAACGTATTACAAGAACTGAAGAAATTGTCCCGAAGTCTTGTCATGAGAACCATTGCAATAGGTAGTCTTCCTGTAGGAATCTACCCAATAGTCTTCCTGTAGGAATCAACCCAATAGTCTTCCTGTAGGAATCTACCCAATAGTCTTCCTGTAGGAATCTACCCAATAGTCTTCCTATAGGAATCAACCCAATAGTCTTCCTATAAGAATGTAGGCAATAGTCTTCCTGTAGGAATCTACCCAATAGTCTTCCTATAAGAATGTACGCAATAGTCTTCCTATAGAAATCTACTTAATAATCTTCCTATAGGAATTTATTTAATAATCTTCCTATATGATTCTACCTAAAATCAGAGAAATGTCTACTCTTTGTAGAACAAAAAGAATTAACTAACATGTGAAGTTCAAAGCATCAGCCAAATGAATTAGAAATTTTTTGCAACACAGGCTCTTAACCTCTTTTTATATCTGAATACCTTTAATATCCTCCGTAAAACTACCCTTCCGAACAAAAAGATTTCATTGAATATCATTAAGGACTATTTTAATTTAATATTCAAATGACTAGAATTAAATTAATAGCATTTGAAGAATTTATTTTTTATTTTAGATTATTCCATTTTATTTAATAAAAGGTATTAGTTCAGCACCAAAACAAAAGAAAAATCTTTGAAACAATTTCACATCAAGTTCTGATGATATCTAAAAATTAAATTAATGAATTACTCTTTAATTAATTATTCTTTAAATCTCTTTTTAAATTTAGACATAGAAAAAAGATAATTTTTGTGAGAATTAGGGATTTTTTTTTCTTAACCTTAAAAAAAGCAATAAAAACAGGATTGAAAAAACAGCAGGAACAAAAGAATTGAAAGAATAATGGCGCCAGTAAAAGTGTAACTTTTGCAAAAATTGGAAGAGTTATGCATAATCGATGATGGGCAGGGCGGAAAATAGCCACTTATTATCAATCATGTAATTATACTTTAACATTCTCTTTCCTTTTTCTTTGTTTTGTGAATATATTTTCAGACTTGCACAACATCCATATTTCAATAAATTTCGGAATTCTTTTCAATAAGTTCTAGCATTGCTGTTATTTTATGTTTGATCCTTTATGTTTTATACATTTTGTCCATAAAAAAGATTACTTTCGTTTACCATCAAGTGCTTCGCAGCATGCTCCAAGAGGTATGCATGCATACCACAGATTCAGAACTTCTAATTTAGAACAAAGATTACTGCTTTTTGCATTTGTTCGTTTTTTTAATGAAGCACCGCTCAATCAATTGAAAGCTTGTACTCATTAGTGTTCTTATAAACGTAAAATAAAATTTTATTCCGAGACACTATAAAATGTCATAATATTTCTTTTAATAAAGACACCAAAAAGAGCAATCAATTGGTGTATAATATTTATAGGTTAGCTTATTATCTGTAGAAACGCAACATGTTAAATTGGTTAAAAATGCTCAGCAAGAGGGACTGTTGTTGTTTCTAATGGCACTTGTCAAAGACAAGCCCACTGGCTTTAGAAGTCAGTGAATTTAAGCCAAGGGTGCGTCTCTTGTTTTTTCATTAGTGCCATCTCGGGAGGAGAGTACAACTTAGCTACACACACGTCACAATTTTTAGGCGTTTATTAAACACATGATAAACAGTGATATATGTGACAAAAGATACAAAATAATTTATTTCAATTAAAAAGAAAGTTGATAAAAGAAGGTCTTGGAATTATTTTTATTTGTACAGAATTTAAATTTCATTTCATATTTTTTAACGAAGAATATTCAGAAATAAATTTGGAGAAGTTCCCTCTCGGAGAAACTGACGTGAATCACCTAGGGTTTTAATCGTTTCGAATCTTAATACAACTTAATAGGCCATAGGCCCCTGCCTCTTAGAAAAACATCGGCATTTCAATTTTACTAGCGAACGTGCCACTTTGGGAAAGTGCGAGCCCGGCTTAAATAAACATTCTTTGCCTTTCAAACCATTTCGCTTCCTTTCAGAGAAATAAAAATAAAAAAAAAAGTGTAAAAATAAATAAAAATGAAACGGGGGAAAAGAATTATTTTTCTTCTTCCCTTTCTGTTTGCTTTATTTGTTTATATTCGAAAAGGTTTGCGAGTTAACTTCAGAGCGAGCAGACGATTTTAAAGTGCCGGACGAAATGAAGTGAAATGGAATTAGCGTTTCTGTTCCGCTCGGTCAGCTCAGTTGAAGGGAAACTGCAGCTCGGCAGTTCGTTAAAACTGAATTTATAACAGGGATTACAGTGATGCGTTCGCCTGGGATTCGCTGGTGGACGAATATGCAGTTCGCGATGCAAATACGAATTAACTTCCACGCAGAAGTAATGAAGATGGGAATTAACCCGTTAGCTATTTGGGAGAATCGGGTAATTGTTTCTACGTGAATTGCTTAGCTGGCGAAATCCCAGGGTAATAACAGAGCTCATGATAGCGCGCGAGGTTTATATTGAGTTTATCAAGATGTTGATGTCGTTTTAAACTCTCCGGACTACAAGACAGTACGTTAAGAATTAGATACTTAGAAGCTAATTCGTTGGACTGCCGCGTTTGCGAATCTGGCAGCATTCCAGAAAACCTTTGGCATGCGGTTTGCATATTACTGAGTTTTGGGAGGTTCTCAAAGAACAAACTTGATTATGGTTATTAATATGAATGAGAAAGTTTACACGTTTGCCAAGGCTGTTAGTAATTTGCTTAAGATAAAGAGTAATTTAAAACAGGAGTAGCTAGTTGATGGTTAAAGAATAGCGCTAGAATACACTTGTAAGTAATTAGGTGCTACATGGAGCATATTTCCATCTCCATACTTTGTTCGAACAGTTTAAATCTATGAAATTACCAACTTTTTCATTGGATTAAGTTCAGTATGAAAATAAATTTCATATTAATAACGAATTTATCTGAACATGTTTAGCTATGTTATTAGAATTTCAAGCATTAGCAAATCATCATCTGAAAAATATAGTTTGTTAAGTATAATACATAAATGTTACTATGTAATGTACTGGTAATGCTATTATGTAAAATGAGAATTATACAAAACTCTGAAGTGAATCATTTAAAATTATTCAGTTACATAGGCCCATTTTTATTTTTTGTCTTATTTTCCTAACAAAACACTGTTTGTTTATTTGAGTTTATTACGCAACGTTATGATGCATGATAAATATAATGATTTTATACAATATGTGAATTATACAAGTTTAAATCTAGTCACTGTAAAATAATTAAAATGTGGAAGTTCATTTTTATTTTCCTATCCATATTAGGGCAACAAACACGGCGAGCTAATAATTCAATTAATCAATTGCAATTAATTCAAAGATATAGATTTTTTTTTTTAATTTTAAGATAGAAATAAATTGTATTTCTCAGTAACATTAATTTTTTTTAAAGCAATTTCTGGTCCTTCTTTTTTGGAAAACAATAAGAAAAATTCATATTGCATTTTTAGAGCGTTTCCTAAAACCACTTCTTGCTTGAGGCCTTATGTCCAGCATACAGCATACATGCTTAGTATCCAGAATACAGAAATAATCATTTCTCTATTAAATAATTAATCGAGAATAATCATTTCACTATCATCTCATTTTTTTAAAATGCTTCCATATCTGAAATATTAAAAAAAAAAAAAAAAAAAAAAAAAAAAAAAAAAAAAAAAAAAAAAAACTGAAACTACCATTACCTCTAATATATAATTTTTTATGAGAAAATTGCTTTTTTTTGCTTTGTGATTGGTAGATAGCGAATCACTGACTCATGACATTTGAGGTTTGTTTAGTAGTACTGTTTGAAATATTGAAAGAAAATTATTTCTATGTTGTAAAAAGTATTTATATTGCTCTTGATGGTGAAAAAAAAAAGGAAAAGTAAAGCTTTAATTAACACCAAATTAACAGAAATGAGTTCAAAATAATATTATATGTTAATTCTACTTTTAGACGCACTGTTTGTGGCAACATTTCTTTTTCGAGAAGCGGAAAGTTTTCGTCTCTAAGCTAGTAATTGTCTGAATACCTAAGAAATACAGGTGTTAACCCTGCATTGTTTTTAAAAATAGTAATGGACATGTAGGATTCGAGGACAACATCAGGATTGGCGAGAGAAAGCGACCAGCGCACAGAGCCCCCTAGTCTTTTAGAAAAACGTAAAAAAGTGGATAAGACAAATAGAGCAGCTTAGAAAAAAGCACATTGGCCACATCTTGATGAATGTTAAAACTGGAAATGGACCAAATAAACCCGAGTATTTACACATAGGCTTCAGGTTAATTTAAATCTTGTCATGGATTGGTTATTTTAGATACGGTTGAATTTACTGATTACAATTTAGTCATCAATCTGTTTTAACAAGAAATAATCGATCAGTGTGGCAGTAAAATCGTAATAAAATCAGTTGCGTAATAAAGTTGCAGTGTGGCAGTTGCGTAATAAAATCGGATATAATTTAAAAAAATATTAATTAGCAATAATTAAACTTTCTAACGTTACAAAGATGCTCTCTCAAACATTTGCCTCCATACAATGGCCGATTCAATTTCACTCAGTAAAAAGATTAAAATTCCACTCCTTTCTAGTAAAAAATATGTGGCAATTCCAAGGCCCATGCATATATCTAATCTCTAAACTTCTAAGTTATTAAAATTAACAGTATTAAAATGCGGATTTTATATGAATTTGTTAATGAAATGAGGCTAAGTTGCTGAAAATGCACAAGTTGTGGCGACGCTTCATATTGAAACTTTTGGTTCTGTATCTGAATTCTCTGTCTACTAGTCTACGGCATTGTTAGAATGCTAGAAAAAAAATGATTAAATTGCACCATTAGCTGAGCAGAAGAAGTTCTTCCAATTAAAGTTCCATTTCTTCCAATAATTTAAAAAGATGATAAACATGTTGTTCTTTTTTTGTCTGGATATTCAATTTCAGAAAATAGCTTGACATTTTATCATCTTATTATCTAAAATTAAAGTTTCTTAAAATTGAGTATATAGTTTATATTAAAAAAATAACGATCTATTGTCTATAAAATATTTTTTTTAATAAGATAGAAAAATATTGGATAACCCCAGTATTTAGACTAACTCTAATTAGGAAGAATTTATACTTTATCTCATATATATTAGGTGCAATAGATTGAAAACATTTCAAAACCAACAGATAATAATAAAACACATACTTAATAATTTATTATTTATTAAGTTTAATATTTTAAACTTAAATATACTAATACATACGAATAAAAAATTGAGAAAAAGTAAAAAACTGAAAAAAAGCCCCATTATTATTTCCTAAAAACACTGCGCCATATCACAGAGAGCACGTTATAAGGGGTAGTGTCATATTATATATATATATATATATATATATATATATATATATATATATATATATATATATATATATATATATATATTTGCAGGAAACACATATTTGTAAAAATTCTAAGTAACTTAGTGTTATTGTAAGTAGCTACTGAGCAATTCCTTCACTGACTATATGGCGTACATTACATAAAAAAGTTCATTTCATAAGATCGATGCTATATGAATAGATTGCCTTATATTCTATATTAGCGACTTTGGACGTCTAATTTATTATTTATTAATTTTTCTGATGGAACAATGTTCAAAGGCATCATACTATTTAAATCTGAAATACACAGTTAGTCTATTTAACGTTGATTATTATTCATTAATTTATTATTCATTAATCTTACTAATGGAATCAAATCCAGTGACAACATACTGCCATTAAAATCCTAAGCATACGGTAAATCTATTTCACTTTGCTTTTAATTATTTATTAATCTTTCTAATTGAATCCTGTTCAATGACATCATACTGGTATTAAAATTTTAAGTGTACGGTTAATCTATTTTACTTTGCCTTTTATTCTTTACTAATTTACTATTTTTTAAACTTCCTAATGGAATCGAGTCCATTGATATCATACTATTATTAAAATCTTAAGTGTAAAGATAATTGCGCGTTGCATTTTATGGCATTGCAATTTCATTTTCTGATTCCTCATGTAAAATGTTCAGATAACAACCAGAACTTTTCTTAACTTTCAATAAAGGTTGGAAATAACCCGTTTAAATATTTGATAAAACAATGAAGATGATTTTAATTTACTGCACCAATGAAATCTACAATTATAAATTATGCAAAAAATATTTTTTTTAAATAAAATTTTTTTAAAAAAATCAACAACAACATTATATTATAATTAAATGAGATTTTTTTTTTAAAAAAAAATGTTATTTCCAAAAAATTAAAATGATGTAAAATTAATTTTGTGCAATAATATTTGTGAGAGTTGTAATGAAAAAGCACCAAAACGTCGATTAATTTATAATTAATTAGAACATTACATAAACTTTCAAAATATGCCCAAAAGTGACTTTCGTTACTTCCAAACTACATTTGTTTGCCAAATTTGGCATCTTTAGATCTAACGCTTGCCTTGTAGAGAATCAGCCATAATTTTGCCTTATAGAGTGCCAACATATTCTCAAATATATTCTCTTTTATTAGTAGTAAAGATTCCATCTATAAGTTTTAAGGAATCAATTCATAAAGTACATTCATAAAGCTCTCACCTGATGGACGATCCAGAATGCTGATCTCGACGGGTGCAACAGTACTTATAGGTAACAGTGCCACAGCAGTATACAGTTTCACCATTGCCCATTCGTGGACAGTCGAATCCCGTGTTCCATTTTCCGAAGATGTCCGTGTAGCCGGAGCAGAAGTCGGATCCCAGAACTGGAAGAGAAGAATACCGCATTATTTTACTGAAATATATTAAATAATTTTAATTTCTAATAACGTTTTTTTCTAATAACGTTAACGTTTAATTTCTAACTACGTTTTTACCAAAAACATAATTTCTTGATCTCGAAATCACACACACACACGCACACGCACGCACGCACACACGCACGCACACACACACACACACACACACACACACACACACACACACACACAC
>JAPMOR010048896.1:388557-407237 GCA_026543865.1 Argiope aurantia | reverse complement strand
AATATTTTTAATATAAGTGTTTTTTGTTTAATTTATTTAATATATTTTAAAATGTATACAGAACTGCAATAAAGATACATTTTTGCCTTAAATTTATTTAATACTGTTTATAATGAAAAAGTATTCATATCGTTAAGGAACTTATGAAAACCTTGATTTATTTTCTCATGAATTTTTAAAGAACACAAAGATAAAATTTCGCCTAATTTCTTTTCAGAAGCATTACGCAGTAATTAAAAGAACAAAATGTTTTATTCGTCTGCATTCTTCTTGAATGTTTTAAAAACCACAAGTCTCATTTGAATGATGAAAGCTATTTACACCGTGAGACTGAATTTCCTCAATTTCAAGTATTACTGTATTTTCATATTCAGAGCACGATATTGTTCTAGATCTTCTGTGTCCTGAATTTAAACCACTGAAGAAAACACTTCTGTTTGACTTTCCGTTACTTTTTAACTTTCTCTTAAATCAAATATGCAAATTATTGTGATGTTAAAAAAAAATTCGATCTCGAAATTTCAATGAGTTTTATAAAAGGCTGGAATTTTGTATGTAATCTTTATACCGAAACTGTAGATTTGTACAAATTATCGATGAAACGTATTTATTATCGAATTATCGTCATCAGGAAATTTATTTTTCTGTCCATGTATACGGAGGTAAATAAGAAAATTCAAAATTGCGTTAGCTATATGGATAAAATATGACATTCAACATTCTTATTTTTAAAAAAAAGCATGAAAAAATGTATAAAATCTTATGGCAAATTTTAAAACAATCTTCATCTACCTGCCTATTTCGCTGTTGCGGTGCTTATTTGTATGGATATGAACACTATTAATCAAACTGTATAAATAATAATAACTCCGAGTGTAAATAACTGTATACATAAATCGAGCTGTATAAATAAATTTGGCGGATGATTCAAATAGAAAAATTAAATTTTGTATCAAATTTTTCATATAATCGGTTGGTCAAAAGTGAAAGATTTAAAATTCATGTACAATTATCGTCTATAATGAAACGAGGCTTAGCACAAAAAGATTAATATTTGGGAAATATGCAATAAATGCGAGCAGATATTCCTCCCGTTGGATTTCTAATCTTATTACTTTATATTTTGCCCGTTTATTTGCCTGTAATATTATGTGAATAGTGCTCAAATTATAAAAATAACAGTAGTGTAATGTTTCCCCATTTCCCTCACATGATAATTGGCATTCCGGCCAGATGTAACGCCACCTATTGTTCCGCACATAGTTAAGTGCCTCCAGACCGCCATATGGGGATCCTCTTCGACAGTAGATTATTGCGTCTGGTCATTTGTTGCATCCAGACAAAAGAACCACATGTGTGTTTCGTTGTGCCAAAGAGACCCGTCATATCTTCAAGGGAGAAGAACGTCAAATCCAGATGTTAAACTTTTTTCCATTATGAAGGGACTCTTCACATCTTCGAGGAAAGATCAATCACCAGCCGCTGTTATCATTAAGTGGCACCGAAGTCAGATGGACTTTAGCCGGTGTTAGTGGTGAATTGAATATAATTAACATGTGCTCGGGAAGGGTCAGCTAGAAAGATGGATCATGAACAGATATTCCCACTATCGACTGGAGACTATTGAGAAAACACTGCTGCGCAGCTATTGGGTTATAAGGAACTCAAGTTCACCAATGAGAAATTCAGAGTCGACAATCTGGCGGAAATGAAATGCGGTATTTTTTAAGAGAACAGAAGAGCAGTGAGAGCCGTTTAAGGAGGAGTCGGAGAAACATGAGTGTTCGAAGGTGTTCCTGAATTTGTGAGAAGCTCCGTGTGATTTGGATTTCTGTGTGAGGATCCATCCGATAAAGATCGGTGGATTTTTGGGGCTACCCCTGGAGTAGCCGTTTGAGCTAACAGCCTATTAGAGTTTTTTTGGTTTTAATACTCCGAATCAACGGATGGACTATTTCATGATTAACTTTCAACTGTTGTTTGAAATAAATAATTTTACCTAGATGAGAACAAGTTGTTTTTGTGTACATATATAAAGTTGTTGTTGTTTATATTGGCACTTGGCGCAAGCTCGCTGACGAAATCAGGGATTTTAAACCAAGGAAGCGTCTCTTGTTTTAGTAGCGCCAAGAGTACATCTTAACTACTCACGCATCACATTCGCTTGCATAACTTCTTTTTACAGGGAGGGGGGCCACATTCATACATCTCACAAATAGAACAGATGAAGAACAACCATGCTCGACCTGGGTCTCGAACCCAGGAAGCCCAGATCACGGGGAAGACGCGTTACCCCTATGCCATGACGCCGGCTATATAAGGTTGTAAATAAAATAGATGTTTGTTCTGCTACTCCCATATTTGATCGATCAGGATCAAAACATTACAATAGCTAATTGTGTCATAATATATAAATAATAACTACATACATAACTCTATTAATTAGCTGGCTATTGTTCAATATCTTATCGCGTCCCTTTTATGATATTTTGATAGAATTTTATCTAACTGCATATAAGCAATCATTTTTAATTGTTATCGTAATATATTTTGATTTCCTTTCAGAAAATTTCACTGCAGAAAAAAAAAATTCAACTGCGTTTAGTTATATGATAACCAATTTTCTAATTGATATTAAATTTTTTTATGGAAATCACACGGGAGAATTATTTCTATGTTTTTCAAAACAGAAATAAACGTAGTGATATAAAAAAAAAGCTAGCATACTCCATTGGAAAACAAAATAGACATACCTAACTAATTTTAATCGAAACGATATACCACATCTCATCATATTTTATTTTAAAATGATTCAATGGAAATTATTAAAGCATTTTTTTATTCATAAAAAATAAAATTTTACCAATACCAGTGTACTTTCAGTACCTTTTATAATTCAATTTAGTTTTAATACTCCCATTGTTTTTCTTTATATCCTTAACAACTTATACTATCAAGGTTACCCAAAAAATTTACTATTATTTTAGAAATACAGCTTTTAAGAACGTAATATAATTTGCATCACATTTTATTGCAAAATAATTTACTACGTAATTAGTAATTTATTTTACGTACTCAATGCATTTTTTCTATATTTTAATGAGAATTATATCTTAATCAGTTGACAATGGATTATCGAATTCGAGATATCAACAGATTTACATCAGATTTCATTTTTAAAAAATAATTAAATGGAAATTATTAATGCAAATTTTTTCGTATTTTAATGAAAATTATGTCTTAATCAGCTGATACTGAATCGTCAAAACTGAATCGTTTTCTAACCAAATAAATCGTTTGCATAAAGATATTATTAGCCATTTCGGTTTTTATTTTCAAATAATTATTTGTAAATATTTCAGTTTGTTAGTAATTTGCAATTTCCATTCTTTTTTTGAAAAACAGAGGTCTCACAAATTTCACCTTATAAACATTCAGCGTTTTCCTTAAACTTTATTTTTTGTTTTTCTTGCTAATTGTATCTGGATTTCGTTTCTTTGTTCTGATTTTTACTTTTATTTGTTTTTGATATTACTTGTATGTATAAAATTTGATATTCGGCATTATTATTTCCTCACAAGTATTGTATGAAATAAATATAAAACCCTTTTGCAAATTTCGAAACAAATTATATTTTATTCATATTATATAATTTGCAATAATAAATTATAGTTTATTATTGCAGTTTTCATCAAATCAGGCACTACTTTGACAAAATGTGGTTTATTGCCAAATCGTTGTCATAAAAAATTTATTGCTCAGTCTTTTCCAAATAATTATTTTTACATATAGTTTTTTTAACTTTTGTCAATAATTTGATTTTTAATTCTTTTTTGAAAAAAAAAATCTAAAAAAAAAATTGTAACTGACTCATCATTTTTTAAAAATTGTTCTCAGCTTTTATTTCTTTGTTCAAATTTTCGCTTCCTTTTGTGTTTGATTTTTGGTAGGTTGGAAATTCTAAATAGTCACGAGATTAACCTTATTTCATCAATTTATTGATTACCGAAGGCCGCCATTTTCACGATTTAGGCAAATCCAACACAATCTATCACGCCTTGATTCTAATTAACCGAGTTATTTTTTGCACACTTCTACCTAAGTAAAAAGCTCTAACTAGCTTAAGTACCGCTGTTAGATATCTCCTTTTGATCTTTAAATATTGGCTGAGATATTCGAAAAGATTATTTTATCTTGGAATTTAATAGCTTTTAGGAATTTACTGTTGAAAGTACTTTACTATCTCTGAGATTCGGGAATTAAAACGTTTGAAATTTACTCACTGTGTTTTTTTTTTTTTTTTTTTTTTGTTTTTTTGTTTTTTTGTTTTTCTCTCTTTATCTAAGATTTTCAGTCATAGTAAACGACATTTCCATATTATCACGTTTCCATTCCAAATTAATTTACAAAAATTTAATTTTATAAAATTTAAAACGAAGTTATTAAACTTGTTATCAATGTATTTTTTTACCATAAAAAATGCTTAAGATACACCGTATAAAGATAGAATAACCAACCATTTATAGGCCATATTAGGTGTCACAAAATTCTAATATATCTTCTTAAAATAATTATTTTTTTCCTCGTAATTGGCATTTCGAACAATTTTTAGACCGAAAAAAACAATTAAAATATATTTGTAAAGTAAAATAAAAATTGTAAAGAAAATTTTAGGTTTAATTCTTAGCATTTTATATCATTAAAAATAATTTGCCCACTGTTTTAATGTAAAATATATGTTCATTACATGTATATATGTTCTTTAATTATACTGATTAATATAAGATGCAAAAATGAAATAATTCTAATTTTTTCCTTCCATTTTATCCGAATCTCAAAAATAGAAATTCATCTTATTTCTTTTCTGTAAACATATGAAAATCAATTAAATGCAAATAAGACCTTTTTAAAAGATCTTTATTCAATTATTTAACAAAATTATCCCAATGTAATTTTTATATATATCCTCTTTCCTGCCCTTTCCAACATATTGAGTATTCTTTTTTTTTTATTCCTGAAATATTGAAAGAAGTTGAAATGTATTTGAAGCCAATTATGCAAGAATTCTACTACATTTTTATCCAATGAAAATTCTTTTTCGCATAGCGGATCCTTGAGAGGTCCAAACAAATAATAGTCCGCAAGTTTCACTTCTTGAATAAAAAGATGTTCCAGCATTACCCAATGAATTTTGATTAATTTTTTTTCAGCAGCTGTGTGGAGACTAACACTATCCTGCAGAAAAAGAACATTTAATTATTACATTGGTGAATATTGCTTTAACATTCTCCAAATTATGAAACTGTAAAGATATTCGAGTGTCTAAGAACAAAGAAATCCTTACAATATTTTTTAAATTTTATTCCCGTCAATTATGAATCAAATTTTCAACTTCTTCACGGCCATTTTTAAACAACTTGTGCCCCTTGCATTCCTGTTACCTCAATACGAATCATTACGAACTGGCCATGTAACCTGTGCACTCTTTCAACAGGTTTGAAGCTTTAAATTATAAAAAAAAATTATTTATTATTCCCTGTGCAGCTGCAGCTTGTACTTTGTGTTAATTCATTGTGGTGATGAATAAATAAACACATAAATATTAAAACGATGCCAAATAATTAATTAAATGTTAAACAATTTATAATGATTTTTTGCAGAATTTATTAAAACTATGCCACTATTATAAAAAAAGAGTCGTTTATGATTGACTTATCTTCGTATATATGATTAAATTAATAATAATTTGGTAACTCATGTACGGATTTAAAATAACAGATTATTTAAATTTCATTACACACTTTTTTATCCGGTAATTTATTCCAAGAATAATTCTGTTACCATCGCATAATTAAAGAATTTAATTGATATAAAAAATAAATAAATAAATAAAAATTCTCCAAAATTCTTTTCAAAAGTTGCAAATTATAAAAGAATCGATAACATATTTTAAATTCTTTAATTGACATGTAAGGTACAAAAAGGTTTTCACAAACATAACTGCCCGTTTAATTTATGCCAAAGTTCAACAGATTTATAATTAATTAAAAATTTAATTATTATTTCTTGTACTAGCACTAGGTACTTCGTGTTAACTCATTGTGCTAAAGAATAAATAAAAATATGAAGAAGAAATGATGGCAAATGATTGACTAAATAAACAATTTATAATGATCTTGTTGCAACATTTATTAAAATCGTCTGTTGCTATTAAAAAAAGTTTCGTTTATAATTGACTTAACCTCATAAAATATAAATTAATAGTTATTCAAAAACTGAGGTACAGATTTAAAATACAGATTATTCAAAATTCATAACACATTTTTTTTCCGGTTAATTACTCCAAGAATAATTCTGTTGTCATCGCATAATATCTTAAAAGAATGCATGTAATATATCAAAATAAAAGATATTTTTATTTTTCCCTATCTTATTTCAAAAGTTACGAAATATGGAAAAACCGAGAGCGTATTTTAAATTCTTTCATTGACAAGTATAATATAAAAAAAACTTAAAAAACAAAACAGTTAAACTACCTACAGTTTTATATACGATACAACTATATGAAATATATTTGTTAAATTGGGAAGATTTACCGTTTATTCTTTTTTCTAGAATTTGAGAGAATTTATCTTAAAAGTTTTTTCGGAATTTCAATATATCTGTATGTATATTTAAGTGTTGCATAGATGGCAGTAAAACATTTCCAAACGCCACTCAAAAAAATTTACTACTTGAATTTTATCGTTTCAACGTTTGTACAGTTTCCGAAATTATTCTCTCTCTCTCTCTCTCTCTTTCTCTTAACCTGTTTCACAGCAAGAGTCGTCCATTTGAGTAGTAATGGGTGAATTTTCGTTCCGGAAACGTGTTATTTCCACTTTTGAAACTATCTAGGTTAATTGAAAAACTTGAAATCCGCTCTAATATTCGCCCTTTTTCACAACTAAATTATCAGACCATAAGTTGTTGGCTAAGGTGTGTATAAGACAGACAGCTTTAATGATATCTTCAGCCAGCATATTATTATTATTATTAAGGCGTTTCGCTATCATCTTCGCTTAAATTCTGCTTTAGTTTTAAAATGGAATAAGCTTTATAGATGTGTTTCATGAATTTAAAGCGTTCACTCAGACGTTCAAATTGTAGGGAGTTTGATTTTCATTGCACGTGGAATGCTATGCCTGTAAATCATCGGTCGTAATGTCACCTATATTGACCATTTGCTTTGCCAGGAATATTGCTTTTGTTTTAATTGTTCAAGATTCTCTGATTAGTTTTTAAACATAAAATTGTGATAAAAAACCTTATTTTAATTATCTTATTTACCTGTTTTGTTTATTCTGTATACGAACCGTCTTAATGATATCGAGTCCCATCACATCATAGTGCCATAAAAAATGTAAGTGTCTCGGCAGTCTTTTTTTATAATTAAACATTTTCTTTTGCGGCATTGAAACTTAATTTTCTTACTCGTATTGTAAAATTTGCTGATAATAAATATAATTTTTCCTTCTGAATTTTCAACAGTAAATTAATTAATAGCAGAAATTAATAAAATAGGTTAAAAAATAATTAAAATGTTTAGATATATATGATAACCATAAAATAACGAAAACTGCGCAAAAATAATTTTTCAAATTTATTAAAATTAAAGAAAAAATTGCTAAAATTAACTAAATCGGTGTCATTAAGGCAGCAGTTATTTAAATTTAAAAATGATGTGAAAAAAAAACTTTTGCAATAATATTTTCTGAACTTATCACAGATAATACCAAATACGTCACATGACTTTCAATTAAAACTTTATCTAAAATTTTAAAACTAAATAACTTTCATATGCCAAATTTTAACGGTATGCAAAATATTCTGACTTCTAAAGCGAAGCCTCACTCGCACATGCTTTATTTTTATTAGATTATAAACAATGCTTCTCGGTGTTGCAGTGAACTCATGAAATGTTTCATTCATTGTGTCACCAAATATTTTATCTCGTGTTTCTCTTCCATTGTTAAAAGCGAAAAATGAAGATAATATATTTTGTATAATTTTTTGTTTAATATTTTTGTTTAATCTGCTTATAATTTCAAATGCTTTGGCAATATCGTAAGGAATTTTTGCTCTGTGATTTGATTTGATTTGATTTATTCTTTTTAATGGATTTTTTAATGATGGTTCATTTAAATATTCAATATAATAGGATATAAACCCAGGTAGTTGAATGAATATACTTGCTGACTTACTTCTATTAGGCTTACTGACTTCATTCATGTCAACTACACTGCATCAGTTTCAGGTTAAATCAATAAAACACGAGAAGTAAGATCGTGAAGTCACATCACCACGCAAGCCAATGTGCAATTAAATGTTAGATAAGCAGACAGTTATGATTTTCATGCAAATTTGCCCATTTGCCATTGCTTTGTTAAGAAGGTTAAGGTAGTAGAAGAGTAAAATAGGTATAAAGAAATAAAAATAAATTTTCTTAAATTTCTAACAATTTGAAATTTGAAACTATTGAAGACATAAAGGAAAAACATCAAACGCAGTCAATATTACAGGCGAACTAGCAAGTCCTCAAATGCAGACAGAATAGAAATATATTTCAAATTATAATAACAGAGTGATGATTCCATTTTTTAAAAAAAAATTCATTGATAATTGCAGTTACGATATTTTGCATAAAAATAAGCGTTTTTGATATATTTACAAAGCAGAATATCAGAATTCTAATAATACAAAGATATAATAAAAAATGATTTACTACTTTCATTCGAGTACCAACGCGCATATTAATATATATATATATATATATATATATATATATATATATTCTTTGTATATGAAAGAAATAAGAGAGTTATCTTAAATTTTAAATTGCATTTATTGGTTAGATTCACTAATGGTTAAAATTTTCACAGATTCATATTCAAATAAACTAGAAGGAGTGGTCCCCCTAAAACTTTCTCGCCTACTCTCTAATAAACTTGTCATGCAAGAGAACTCCTTACATGGCATTGATGTAAAATAGTTATGAAATATTAACTTTTGATGTGAATTTAGCATTTTTACTCAATCTATCGTGTCATCCTTTGTGAGTTTTTCGGAGATTAATTTCTGGCATACGTTAATAGTATCCAAAAATTGTATATGTGTTTTAGTGACGTATTTTTCAACCAGTTGAAACAAAGATTTGACACAAAATCCTTTACCAAATTTGATATATTTAAAACATTGCATTTTTTGTTTATTGCATTTGCATATTTCTGAAAGTTCAGATCGACAGACAGTCAGGACGTTTTTGCATTTGCCTCAAAATTGAACAGGTGTCTACACTATAAATGTTAAATGTACGTGTACCAGATTATTTAGCTCGCTCCGTTTTGCAGTTATCGTGTTAACTTATATTCGAACTGCTGGGCAGACGGACTTCCTCGGAACAGATTTTACTCAAAATTTGATAAGAATCGACAAATCTATTGTAAAGATCTTATACCAATTTTTAACCGTCTAGCTCAAAGCGGTTTTGAGTTACTTTTGGGCAGACAGACATTTTCCATAAATGTGTTTTTTGAACTCAGGGAGCTCTAAAACGTGAAGATTCCTCAAAATCTCTAGTTCGAATTCTTTGACGATTCTCAAAGTGGTTTTGAGTTATTTTTGTCATAGACGGGCAGATGGACATTTCCAAAAATGTGTTTTTTGAACTCAGGGGGGGGTCTGAAACGTGAAGATTCCTCAAAAACTCTAGTTTGAATTCTTTGACGATTCTCAAAGTGGTTTTAAGTTACTTTTGTCATAGACGGGCAAATGGTCATTTCCAAAAATGTGTTTTTTGAACTCACGGGGGTCTGAAACATGAATATTCCTCAAAAACTCCAGTTCGAATTCTTTGACGATTCTCAAAATGGTTTTGAGTTATTTTTGTCATAGACGGACAGATTTTCCAAAAATGTGTTTTTCAAACTCGGGTAGATCTAAAACGTGAAGATTCCTCAAAAACTCTAATTCGAATTCTTTGACGATTACTATATTTTCTCTTTACTATGTTTATGAAAAAGTAAAAAAGCAGGATTTACAACTTCATATTTTGCTGAAAAGAATAATAGAAAAAATATAACATGAATAATTGTCTTGTCGCTGATTCGTTATGGAAACCGTTTTACATAAGGCTTTAGTATAGGAAGCGACGGTGATTACATTTTTTTTTTCACTGTGTAAAAAATATATATAGTGTTTTGCAAAAAAAAAAATCAGTTATAGAAGCACATATTCGTATCATGATATATAATATTAAAATTTTAAATTTTTAGTCACTTTTATTTAACTTACCATATTTCAGTATAAAAAGATATCATTTTGAAATTAATTTTCTCCGCAGCTTTAAAGCAAGTGGTAGAATTTAGAAATTACGTACACTTCAAAATGTACACAAAATGATTACACTTCATAATAGATTATTGTTACTGTAATATCAATAATAATATTTTGTTTCATCATTTTCAGAATTAATCTGTCAGTTACCGATTAATTTGATTAATCCACGGTAGGAAATTTATGAGGAAATATATTTCGAAATTTCATAATACTTATAATAACAAATTATACTTCAGAAACTAAAAACCAGAAGATAATTAAAATAAAAATAATTCTAATTTTAATACACTAATAAATATGCTTTTTAAAAAACTTCTTAAATTTACTTACACTATCAGTTACATTTATATGAAAAAGTTTTAATTCAGAGTCAGTACGTGAATTTCTAGATGAAATGCTTCTAATAAAATGCTTTAAATTCTTAAAAATAAAAATAAATATTTTCGGAAGGATTAACGATTTTAGCTACCTTTATTCCACAGTTTTTGTAAATCTCATTTTTTTTTTTTTTTTTTTTTTTTTGTCCGAACAAACAATCCCACAGTAAAATGACTAAGCAAACAGATACTTTCATTCAAAGAAGCTATGCAAATAAGCGTAGGATCTCTGTAAAGAATCCGCCCAATTTCCAGAAATCTATAAGAAGTCAACTTTTTGTTATTATTTTTTAGATAAAGTAATGTTTTGTTTTTTTTTAACTTTTGAAAAGTTAGTTTTATAAAAGAAGATTCATTCTAACTTTTTAGCAAAGTTTTTCTGTTTAATAGCTAAACTGATTCAAAAGATTTTTTTCTGATAAACTATTTCAGATTTGCTAATTTTATAATGCATTTTAATTTCCAAAACAACATTCAGCCTTTGAATTTTTTGATACTTTCGTATTTATATTCAATAACATAATTCTATCACAGAATTAAATTTTTTAATCGTTTGCATTCCCCCCCCCCATTTTTTGTGATTTTATTATTACTTAGAATAAAATATTAAAAATTATGGTTCCAAAAAATTTTGAAATTATTTTTCCATATATTTTTTTTTTCTTTCGGGGACAGGTATAAAGGTGTCAATATGTACATAAATATAAAAATATTATATGGCTTGTATAGTAATTGCATTCACGAATTTATAGTTTTTAACACTTTTATTTAATTTGACTTTTTTCGTTTTTGTAATTTCTAATAGATTTTTTAATTCACTTACTAATGTAACTAGAGTTTGAAAAATGCTTCACTTTTAAATTCATTGATAATAAATTATTTTAATACTGTCAGAATCACTCGCACGTTAATTTAATCAGAATTTCAGAAAAAATTAATTATAAAATATTTAAAACAGTGATTGATAATTATAAAACTAAAAACAGAAAATAATTAATTTAAAAACTTTGCTAATAAACTAACAAATGTATTTATAAAATTTGATTTTATTAAGTTTATTTCTTTGTTATTAAATAATATAATTACTCACTTTTATAAAAATAAAGTATTATCTGTCAAAGTAAATGTGTAAATTTACAAACATTAGGTTTAAAAAAATGAAATAATTAAGGTTTATAGAGAGTGTCTTGCGATTTTCTACTGAACTGCCTGGTTTTAAATATAATATTTTTAATCTACACAAACACAGCTACATTACAAAATTTACAAAAAAGCGCATAAACAAGTAAGTTAAAGGAAACAGTATGGTGGAGGGATTCCACCTTTTCCAATCGAAAGCATTCGGCGTTAGCGCAAGGGTTGCGCATAGAAAAAAGTCGACCTCAGGATGCAGGTCTCCCGTTCAAGTGCGTGTCTATAAACACCACAAGGGGTCGCTTTCTGCTCAGAGAGAAAAAGAGGTGCTGCAGGTTTAGTTTTAATAATTTTAAGGTTTAATTTAATAAGTTTTTTTTTTCTTTGCCGAAGTCGAAATTTTGAATTCAAAAGTTTCTTGTATACAGCATAATGTAAATTTAAATTCTTAAATTTAACAAAGATCAATCAATAAAATAGTTTGTTTTCATATAAAATATTACAGTAATGAAGGCAAAGCATTTCTTAAGTAAAAACAAACCTACTTATTAGATTTAAAAAAAATATTTACATTTATTCGTTTGGTAAAAACATTAATTCCGCAGTTTGAAAAATAAAATATTTAGACAACAAAGTAATTTTTAACAATACAGTAAAACCTGGAGTTACGAAATATCCACTTCTCTATTATGTCATTTGCCGGAATCATTATGAATACATTAACGAGATCTCTTGTTTCAAAAACCATCTTTCGCAACCTCTCTAGAATGAATCTTTTAATACAGAGAGCTATAAAGAAAGGATATCTTCAATGCACGTGTTTCGTCATTTCATGAATGGTCCTTATTGTCCTCTATCGTCCTTTAAAGGACAGCAATTAAGACAAGCAAACTGCATCTCTTCACAACTCCTAGGTTACCCTTTCAATTCATTTCCTGTTATGGCGGTGGTTACAATACACAAAGCAGACGATTTTGAGAGGAAAAGTTCTTAAAAGAACGTTCTAAGTCCCTATTAGGCCTGATAAATTCTGATAAATGCATCCATTGCATTTTATTCAGATGCAAATGATCTGATTATTGCTCTTATATGTCTTCGCTTATATCCATTGTATTGGAGCTCTTTAGTAGGTGGTCCTTTGTTAGAATTTTTTTTTTCATTTATGTTTTCCGTATTGTTTTTCTTCATTTCATTGTTTTGAATTGTGTGTAATCTGATTGAGCTTTAAGCTTATTAAGTTGCAGCTTGAATTAATTTTAAAATACAAGGTGGTTATTTATATACATATATTAAACCCAATTAAAACACTTGAATGATTTTAAAATAATTTTTAATTGCTTGACTATTTGTCCGATTTGATTGCACATCGATTGCCTAACCATTTCTGACGGAACGGCCATCAGTTTAACTAAGTTGCTAAAGATAAAATTATTTTATCTTTGTACATGTATTAGATTGTAAACTTACAGAATAATTAGTATAATAATACAACTTGAAACTGCTTGTATTAAATTGTAAACTTGCTGAATAATTAGTGTAATATTACAACTTGAAACTGCCTGCATTTAGAAAATATTTTGCAATTAAAAAATTCTTCTTAATATCTTATTTGTATTTATTTTAATATATTTTTATTTTTATAACAATTTTAAACTGTAATCGCCAAATATTTTTATATACAAGCCATAACTTTTTTTAATCAGTTAAAAGAAGTAGATGGAATAATGTCTTGGCTTTCAGATGACTTACTAGGACTCAAGATTCACTAAATATTTTCTTTTTTTTTACAGTGAATAAAAGCAAAGATCAAAGCAAACGATATTGAAAAAAAAAATCTCTAATGAATGTTCTAAACCTCTTATAAATATGATCATTTTTGACAAATATTGCAATTCCTCAAATAAAAATGATATCGTAATTTCATATTGATTAAGCACGTTTAGTGAAACATCTGCTCTCATTATGTCGTAGAATTTCTATAGAAGGTGGTTCTTCGTAACTAATTCCTCTAAACAATAATTTAAATTAGCTTATGCTTTCTTTTCATGTTTATTTCTTTTCAATTGTTTTGAATTGTATATAATCTTATTGATTGAGTTTACGCTTTCAAATTGCAGATTGAATTGATAATAAAGTATATACCAGATATATATATGTATAACCTGGCAGCCATCTGATTAAAGTTATTTATATTTTTTTAATTATTTACATGTATTATTGGCCCTTATTTAATGTACATCGATTAAGTGAAAATAAGGTTAATATAATTTTTAAAAAACTGTCAAGAAATATGATGAAAGAGTTATTCATTCCCGGGACTCATAACACGTAAGAAATCTAGTGATGTATTATTTGCGAAAAAAAAAATTCTAGAAAATCTTTTCAAAAGTGAGTGGGTTTCAGTTATGTTTTACAGAAAAAAGTTGAATGAAAAAAAAAATGTATACTTTAATAATCGTACAAACAAATAATATATGTTTTTTTTTCCATTTTTTTTTCAAAATGTTCTGAACGTGATATATTCAATATCGTGAACGTATTCAATATCGTATTCCTCGAAACAAAATAAAATAAAGATTTTACATTTTACGCATAAAGGAAAAGCATTGTAATAGTGCACATTCTATTTGCTGTAAATCCCCTCAAACAGACGCCCTGATAAAAGATATCTTTCGATACAACGGCGATAGAATTTTTTATTATTTATTTTTTATTTTTTACATCACGGTACTATGTCGCCAATCTACTAAAAATTTATTCTTTACATTTAAAGACAGCAATATAAGCGCAGCTTATAGATTATTCAGTCAAGCCACAAATCGTTTATTTCTTTTAACTAAAACGCCTCATCTAACTACATTTTTTTACAATCTAAAGGCCTATTTATACTATACCAAGGTCGTATTTATCCAATTCAATATATTGTTCGATATAGACCATGTAATTATTCCAAAATCAAAGGTACTGTGTTAATTCAAGGAATTAATATATTATACGATAAGTTCCGATTTGATTGAATTAATTTACTTTTTTTCCTTAATAAAAAGCATTATTAGGACTTCTAGAGATCATTTAGTTTTAAGAAAATTGTTAGAAATCATTTTTTCAAGTATTCCATCGAAAATCGCGCCAATATGCTGTATTGTCCTTAATTATTTTTTATGGGTTCTTATACCATTTTATGTGAAAAAATGCAGAACATCACTTCTGCAAAATTCATCTTAGCCATGGACGAATCACAAGTTCACATTTTTGGGGGTGGGGTGGGAGACTGTTCTTCTACTTTGTTCCAGTAGTGCAGCGAGGGTAACTGCTGTCAAAGGCACAATCTGATTTTTTTTCAACCCATGTTGTCATCAAGGGTTAACAAGTGTATATATTACGCTCAATGCGAATAATCGGTTATTATTAATATTAACCCGTCATTATTAATAATGTCGCGTCGATGAAGTTAGTGTAGATAAACAATGTGTTAACAAAAGTCATATTCGCCAATTTCAACTCGAGACTTCCTTCAAGGAATTAAAACTTACATCCACTTTTATCCACAAGACGAAAGGACTCAGATCTTCCAGATTTAGAAAGATACAGAAATTATAAGAACATTCTAGAATAAAACGAAAAAAAAAAACAGAAGGCTGATCAATAACAAAACAATTTTTAGGCAACTTGCGAACTGTCGCTTTCAGTTTATAGCATTCTACCACTGACCCATTCACTCTAACCGAAGTTAGAACAAGTTTCGTTACAATAATAACCAAATAAGCCTGTTAAATTGAATAATTTATGAGCATTTATCTCCTTAACAGGTTATTATTAAGTTTGGTCAGTGTCAGTTTTTCCCGTATTTTATGTGTTGGCAAAAGCTAGATAATATCAGTTGTTTATTTATTTATTTTACAACTGAGGCTCTTGATTCTTGCGTTGTCAGTTTTTGGTATTTATATTATTGTTTTTCATAAATTAAATAATTATTTTAACAAATTTTACTACGACACAATGGATGACGATTTAAAAGTCATGAAGTCGTGTTTCAACAACCATTTAGATATGCTCAAAAACAAAGGGGGGAGGAACCATCAGTTATTTACAAGAGAAGTAATTATAATCTACAAAAAATATATATATAACCTACTATATACGCCATTAAATCCTTCCGTTTTAATTTTTTTAATACTTCAAAATATCTTTTTTCCTCTTCAACAGATACATATTGGGATTGTTCAATGACTTATCCCCTCCTCCCCCCCCCCAAAAAAAAGACGAGACTAATTAATTATGAAATTAAGAAAAAGAAGCTGGAAAAAAATTTCATAGAAAAACTTCATAGCAAGTTTAAAAACATATACAAAGAGGATACATATATAGATACATATACAATGTCCCAATCTTATATAAACCGTTTAATCACATTGACGAAACTTCATTAGGAATTATTAATAATAACAGGTTCAAGTGAATAATTTGCGATATTTCTCTCTTTGATACAAAAGGAGCGGTTATTATTAATAATGACCAGTTAGTATTAATAATAATCGCATTGACCGTAACATAAATAGAGCCCGGGGCATAACATTATTTTCTCCTTCTTTCTGAATCTTTCAGTTTAAGAAATCTATTAATCCATTTCATTTTGTTTCTAATATTGGCACATAGAGCCTCATTCCTTCTCTTGTTCCTGGTCGATACGTCTTTGTCTGTTACTTGCAAATTTTTAAAAGTAGAGATTCATGTCCTTAAATAATTTGTCTAAAATCTTTGTACTCTTGCCAGAATCTTCAATTGTTCTTGGAAAAATAAGGAAATCTTGTAAAATCTGCACCAAAATGTTCAGTTTTACTTAACTATCGTTTGAGATGTCGAGCATTATTTTATATGACTTATGTAGACAATGAGTTTTATCGAATAGATCATGTATGTGTCATTTTTTGAATTCTTACTAATGGCTTTATTTCCCCCCAAAAAAATGATAAATCCCGTTTCAAATTTATTTAAAGTGTTTGAAAGTTTATATATCCTTTTCAGAAATGCTTAATTAAGCAACCTTTGAACACCTTTCCTTCAAATGAAGGAAAACCCTTTTATATATCCTCTTCCAAAAAGGTGGAGTACTTTTTCTTCGTAACAAATGAAACAAAATCAAAAAGCAAAAGACCAAAGAGGTGCCCTGAACGAAGATATTGCAAACCCATTCTTTTTTGTGCAAATCGAAATCCCATTTCCTGTCCCCCCGTCTTTCCAATTAGTCCGGCGGAGCTAGAGATGTAACGAATCAGCAGGTCTGCCCCAATGCCTTGTAGCCAATCGAAATTTAGAGAAGGGGTGTTGCAATTAATGTAGTTCAAAGGACCCGTACCGTAATTGCTATCTGGATTACCCCCGTGATATTTTTAATAGGGTGAGCAGGGAGTGATTTCAAGGGAGTTGGTTTGATGTTCTACTCATTAGGTAGCGGAGTTGCCGAGGGCTAGATCATAATTCAACGATGGATAGAATTTACGTTTTAGGATAGAAGCGTTCGTCTGTTTGGAATTAATAAAAGAAACATATTGCCCCTTTTTATTAACACATCTTATTATTATTATTTCCTACTTTCTCATGTATGAAGTATCGAGAGAGTATTGCAATTGACAAAAATTCTGACAACATTTTTAGCATTATGTCCGTTTTTTATGATCTCGATAATTCGACAGCGATTTCGGCATAAAGTTTGCCGACATGGAGTTTGGTTCCGTAGGAAAAATGAAAACCCACGCAACTCAGAAGTTAAAGTTACAGTGAAGCCAGAATTCGAGTGAATAGGTAATTATTTTTAGAATATGTGTGTGTGTGTGTGTGTAATGATATCTAAATCTAAATTAAATAATAATTAATTTGCTAATTTTTATCTTTATTTAGTTTATAGTATTAATTTCATTCTAAAATGTTCTCTTATTTCCTGATCCAATTCCACCTTTTTTTATTTAATTAATGCAACAGCAGTTTTGTAAAATTGCTGAAATCAACAAGTTCCCACACTCCGAGTGAATGGATAAAAAGTTGTCGATCTAAATAAATTATTTTGAAAGATCCCTATAATTCCCTTACCTAAATCGCCACGTGTAAAGAAATCCCTATCAAAACCTCTCAGTATACAATCATAGGATAAATATTTCGTTCGCTCTTTTGCTCGCTTCTTGCTTGTGCATAGATTATGCCTCTCGAGATGGAATAAAAGCGAAGTTTAAAAATTTAAAAGTGTCTTCTGTCTCTTCGGCCACAAAACCATATATATATATATAAAGTAACCAATCTAAAGTAAGAAATAGTTTGAAAACAAAACTAAAAATGAAAACAAAACAGTTTCGAAATCTCAACTAAATTATTTCCTACTCATACTAAAACCAAAAAAGGAACAGGAAAAAACTTCTTAGTATTTAGAGAGCGCAATTGCAGCTACTTCTAAAACATAGATGAATTGATACAAAAATATTAAAATTAAGTTAATAGGAAAATCAAATAAACCAAATAAAAATTAAACCAAATAAAAAAGAATCCGGCCTGAAGACTTTTTCAAGAGTCACCCTCAGACAGGGATTCAGAAAAAGGAATTTTTTCTGTGAAGGAAATGCAGACAAGAAAGTCTAATAATGATTCCTGGTGACCCGAAAATCCCCTGAAAGTAGGCCCAAGTAATATACCATTTTAACAGAAAGGAAAATACAAAACAACAAATTAGAAAAAAATAACCACTAATAAGTAAAAATACAATAACAAAAATAACAATAAAAACAAAAATACCATAAAATAACA
>JAPMOR010048896.1:365153-376481 GCA_026543865.1 Argiope aurantia | reverse complement strand
AAACTGACTGAAAACTGTGTATTTTGGAGGCCCATTTTTCGATCGATTGAAACCAAAATTTGACTCAGAACTGCAATGGTACTTTTCAATGGTAGGTTCCAATCATTGCGATTTTGAGTTACCGAGTTTACACGCATGCAAAAGCATAGACCAACAAATGGTTAGCGTTCTCAGGAATTTTGTTCAATATTTTATTAGGCTATATAGTTAAGATTTGTAATCTGTGTGCCAAATTTTATTAGTGTTTTGTGTGTTCGTTGTTAAGTAAAGAAAATTAGCTGTGCATTTTGGATGCCCATTTTTCGATCAATTGAAACCAAAATTTGACTCAAAACTGCAATGGTAGGTTTCAATCATTGCGAATTTGAGTTTCCGAGTATACAAGCATGCAAAAGCATGGATCAACAAATGGTCAACGTTCTTACGAATTTTATTCAATATTTTATTAGGATATATACTTAAAAATTTTAATATGTGTGTCAAACTTTATTAATCTAAATTCTTCCTGTTCAAGTTAGCACGTTACAAGCACACGAAAGTATCGACTGACAGTGGTTTGTCTGAATAAAACTTTGACAGATCAATCCATTAACTGATTTGATTCAAAATTTTATTCGGATAGACATTTTAAGTCCTGAAACTGCTTACTAAATTTTGTCTATTTAGATTCATCATCATTATTATTTTTTTTTTGTAGATATCATGTTCTCTTGGACTCGGACAGACAGACAGAAAGACTACTTCTGAATGGAATTCATTCAAAAATTGATAGAAATCCACAATCTTGGCATAAAAGCTCATAAATATTTATCAATTCAGTTCAAATCCAAACCACCGGGAGTGGTCTCTGCCACAACTTTCTCGCATATTCTCTAATGATCTTGCAGGGTGATACAAAACTGCACTCGTAGTCATAAAATCTCATACCAAATTTGATATATTTAAGTCACTGTGTTTTTCAATTATCGCGTTTGCAGGTTTCTTAAAGTACAGACTGACAGATAGCCAACCCGCTGTTGCAGTTGGCTCAAAATATTATTGAGGGTGTCTACACTATAAATGTCAGGTCTGTCTACCGAATTTTATCTATCTTGCTGTCTTCATTTTGTAATTATCTTGTTAATTTATATTCGAATAGCCGGACAAACGAATATCCGAACGAATAAACGAATTGAACTATTCATTTACTTTAAAAGTGAGAAAAGTAAAAAAAATAAAAAATGAAAATAATAATAATAATAATAACAGAAAGTTTTCCTTTCATTTCAAGCCTTCATAAAATACTCAAATGTTTATTTCCCCCTTTCTATGCGTTTCACGTGCTTTATTTTGTCAATGAAATCTTCTGATTTTTGTGCCAGATTTGTTCTTCGTTTTATTGTATCGTTAGCGAAAACATTATTTCAAATATTATTCATTTTTCCCATGGCACAATCCGTCGTCTTTGTAAGCGCAACCTCTTTTAATCACATACCGTGTAAAAGCACGCTGAAGAAACTGCCTCAAAATCATTTTCCCCCTCGCCTGAATTGCCGAGGTAGACCAGAATTTCCGCTGACAACAACGAAAAATTGCTTCAATCAGTGTATAATGTGCTACCCCCTTGATAACCCGGATGCCCTAAAGGCCCTGTCTCGAATAATGGCGTTTTTTTTAAACCGTAATTCAGGATCCGTTATTCCAAGACAAAGAGAAAGAGGAAAGTACTCTAAAAAAATGCCCATTTCGAACCTTAGTTTAACGATAAAAATGTTTTTTTTTTATCCTTCTTATTTTTTTTTTCTTATTTATTGTTATCGATTTATTGCTTGCTTTTTATAAAGAGTAGAAATATCAGTTTAGAAACTCAATAAATAGTTTTCCCTGTCGATTGTTGTTGTCGTAATGTTTTTGAGATTAAAATAATTTGGGCGAACTGATTGTAGTGGCGCATAATTTAGCTATGAATTGAATTGGTGTGAACTCGCTTCACTGCAATTGAGGTGAAAATGTGTATTAATATGCGTGAGAAAGTGAAAACGCAAATGTGCGAAAGTAAACTTTTCTGTAACCTCAATGAATACGATAATGGCATTGAAATCTCATCAAAAATAGAACTCAGTAATGACCAACTGAGTTTGAAACCAACTGCATGTTTATTTATTTATTTTTAATTTTGTCATTCTGAACGAAATAAGTGGCGGATATATAAAAATATATATATAAAAATTATACAATATATAAACGATATATAAAAAAATTAAATAATTTTAAGTAGCATTGTGATTAGACTTATTTTATGATCCGTGATTTTTCCTCAACAAAATAAAATATTAAAAGAGTCCTTTTGTACTGAAAGATGCAAGGTATTCTCTAAGATATGATGCTTTATTTTCTTAGTAATTATTATGTAAATTGAATATATACTTGTAACAAAGTACGATAGCATATTATAATATATGAAATGCTCATTTAAATCGAAGTTCAATAACCAATTTTTGTATCAGTAGAGATAAATGTGTGTGTGTGTGTGTGTGTGTGTGTGTGTGTGTGTGTGTGTGTGTAAGGATATTTTAAAATTTAATTTCATCCTAATTAATTTCCAAACTTTTTTCTTAATTCAGCCCATATTGACTTCATTCTAAAATATCCCATTCCACTTTTTCTATTTAATTAATTCATCTGAAGCTTTGTAAAAATGCTTAAGTCAGCGGTTCACTAGCAGGTTCACAAGCGAATGAAGGGATAAAAAATTCTCAGCCAAGCGAATTCTTTCTAAAAGATCCCTATGATTCCCTTGCCTAATTCGGCACGTGTGGAGAAATCCCTATCAGAATCTCATCAGCACTAAGGAAAATATTTTCGCTCACTTACATCTTGTGCCGCACTGTGATCGGACGTGTTTTGTCCGTTCTCTTTGTACATAAATTAAACCTCCCCTAAATTGGAAGCTTTAATTAGCTTAAATTAAAAATTAATAAAGCTTAAAATTAGAAAGTGTCTTCTCTCTGTCTTCGGTTCTGCTTCAAAAATTATATATAAGAAATAATCAAAAATATAAGCATTCCAATTAAAAATTATTTCTGACACAAACTAAAATCATTTTTGAATCAAACTAAAAAAGCACAATTGTATTTAGAGAGCGCTAATGCTGCTACTACTGAAACACAGATGAAAATAACCAACTTAGTAAAACTAAAAAGGAATAAATATAGAATCAAAATCTATCGTGCCATGCTTGGCGAGTTATTGGGTAATCAATCTCTGGTATGAGTTAATAGTATACGAAAATCAAATTTGTATTTTAGATGCGTTTTTCTTTACCGATTGAAACAAACATTTGACACAAAACTGCACTTGTAGTCACAAAAACTCATACCAAATTTTATATATTTAAACCACTACGTTTTTGAATTATTGAGTTTAAATGTTTCTGAAAGTACAGACCGACAGACAATCGACCCATAGATAGATTTGACAGGCATCTGCACTATAAATATTAAATCTCTACTTCGAATTTTATCTATATAACTCAGTTCGTTTTGCAGTTATCGTGCTAACTTATATTCGGACAGACGGACTTCTTCTGAGCAGATTTTATTCAAAATTTGATAGAAGTCTGCAAAGTTGGTGTAAAAACTGTATACCAAATTTCAACCATCTAGCTCAAAGCGTTTTTGAGTTATCTTTGTCACAGACAGAATCGTCAAAATCTCGAACTCGAATTTTTTGACGATTACCATACTTCCTCTTTACTATGTATGCGTAAAAGAAAAAAAAAAAAAAAAGAGAAACTTCAAATAAACCAAAATTTATCAGTGTACTTTGCTGTACTTTAATCGAGGAGTCTGTTGACATTTTGCAGAGCTATTGTAATATCTGCAAATAAAATTAAATTTTTAAAAATTAAAAAAATATTTTTTTTAAATAATATGAAATTAAAATAGTTGCAGGTTTTCTTTAAGATTCTGGACGGATTAAAAAAAACCCCTAAAAAAACAGTTTGTATCCAAGTGATGACTGAAATGCATTAGGCCAGTTTACTTTTTGAATCCATTGCACATCTTGAAACAAAAAAAAAAAAGAAAGTGATGCCAAAGCAAGGCGTAGGAACACATACAATGAAATTTTAAATGACATTTGCAGCTGCGTTTTTTATCAGAACGGAGTGCGTTCATGTGATGGTAAAATCGCATGAACTGAGTCCGTTCTGAAAAAGGAAATATCGTTTGCAGTTTCAAACTAACTTAAATAAAAAATATTTCTTTAAATGCTGTTAAAGAAAAAAGTCTAAGAATCATTGAGACAATGTTATAATAAGATAAATTACTGCGGAATAAAGAAAAGAGTAATTTGATAGTTGCTAAGCTTCATTGCATTGCAAAAAAAAAATTATTATGAAAAATGAAATGGAAGATCAAAGACTGAATTAAAAATAATATGAAAATGTAAACAGATCCCGTGCAGCTGTTGAACACACTTCACAAAAGTTATTAAAGCGATAATTGAAATCGCATTATTAACACTTCTATATTAGTTAATGCGATTTGAACTATGAAAACAAAACCCTCACAAATTAGAAGATACCAACTTGAGTCTACATTTAAAAAATTAGATTATGATTACTGGACCTGATACAATTCAAAAGAAAGAAAAGAAAGAATATTTTTAATTCAGTTTGATTTATTATCTGAAAAAATGTTTTTAAATGCAATGAAGGAACTCAAATTATAAAACAAAACATTGAATCGTGTTTTTACCAGTTATTAACTCAGTAGCAGGTTTTTAACTTCCTCTTTTATTTCGTAATATATTTAGGTTTTTTTTAATTTGCAGTATATTGATTGAAATCATGTTTTTCAGTCAATCAAATAACAAATTAATCATTTAACAATTTGAAAAGCCGATAAATTGGTCGAATGAACTAGTCACCAAAGGCGACTAGTTTAATTAATCTCTGTAAGTGTTTATAGAATTTGTAGTGCATAAATATAAGCAAGTTTCCAAGTTGAACGAATATATCTTATTCATAAAAAATTATTCGTCGTGGAACTTTATTCATTAATTAACTGTCCAACCTAAATAATCTAATTAATTTAAAATAAGAGCTGCTCCATTTACTGCAAATAAATTTTACTGAACTTGCTTGGAAACCATATGCCAAAATCCATCTAAACATAAACCTACCTACTTTCAAACGCCAATTATTACACGACAGGATTAATATTGACATCTGGTTTGGCGATTCAGCAGCCAGGTGCGCATTCCATCTGCTCCGCTTTTCAAAAATGCGCGTGTCTTTTTTTAATCTGCTCCTCACGTTTGATTCTCGGAAATTGTGACCATAATGTTGCCAGAGTTGAGACATCATGCTGACGGAACGATATGTTAATGAGAACTGCTGAGGTGAATAACCAAACGAACACGAAATATTTTCACTCAAATGATTTTTAAAGTGGTCTGAAAGTGAAGTGAATTCTGTGGGTACTGATTCAGTTTGAAGATTAATGAAGATAAATGAAGATAAATATTATAGCTGTTATTTTTACTTCCTCGTATGCGTAGTATAGAGAAAGTATAGTAATCTTTAAAAAATTCGAAATCGAAATTTCGACGAATCCGCATTTTAGACCTCCCTGAGTTCTAGAAACATGTTTTTAGAAAACGTCTGCTTGTTTATGACAAAGATAACATAAACACGCTTTGAGCTAGACGGATGAAATATGGTATATGGACTTTACACCAAATTTGCAAATTTCAGTCAAATTTTGACCAAAATCTATTCAGAGGCAGTCCGGCTGTTCGATTATAAATTAACACAATAATTACAAAGTGAAGAGAGCTAGATAGATAAAATTCAGAACACAAATTTAACTTTTACACTGTAGATACTTGCCAGAGTTTGAACCAAATCCAACCACGGGATGACTGTCTGTTGATCTGTACTTTCAGAAACAATTAAATGCGATAATTCAAAAACGCAATGACTTAAATGTGTCAAATTTGGTATGGGATTATTGTGATTACAAGTGAAGTTTTGTGTCAGATTTTTTGTTACAATCATTGAGAAAAATGTGTCTAAAACACAAATTCGATTTCGGGATACATTAATGCATGCCAGAGATAAATCTCCAAATAACTCGCCAAGGAAGACACGATAGATTCAGCAAGTATGCTAAACTGACGCCAAAAGTTAATATTTCGTAACTATTTTACGCGAATTCCATATAAGGCATTCTGTGGCATGACAACTTTATTAGAGAATATGCGAGAAAGTTTTTAGGAAGACCATTCACACTGCTTTAACTGTAAAATGTATGTTAACTAAAAGTTTATCTTTAATAACATGTGAAACACGAGCTGGATATTATTAAAAAAATCCAGTAACTGAGTTAAAGGAAAATTGCATCAATAATGTTACCTTACCTCCTCAATATAGTGAGTAATGCTTTAACTCACCGAACACGGACGACGCTTTAATGGTTTTGAATAAAACTGCGAACTACCTTTAATTAGCAGTGTAACTTCAAAACTGATGAAATAATAAAATAATAAAAATTCCGGTTTGTTTAAAAAAGTTTAATTAATAATAATATTCAATTCTAAAAAATAATATATGATAATAAGAGTAAACTCCCAAACTACTATTGCTATAATATGTAAATATTTATTTTTAATATTTAAGAATTTTAATTTATAATACATAGTACTATTTAAATTATAAGCAATTTGAATAAAATCATAATTATTACTAAAAATTTTAATTTTTTAAATGATTATTTTAACAAATAAATTAATAATTGTAATAAATAACCTATTTTCAAAATTGTCTTTGAATATAACTATTTCCCCATATAAAGCAAAATAAGCAGTGAAATTTGCATTTAACGTTCAAAAATTGTTTATTAAATAATGATAAACTTTGTATTGCTTTTCGATTGAATATACAGTACAGCAGCAAAACCGTAGAAAAATTATTCTAAAGAAAACAATCTGGAAATAATAAATATAGAATAATTATTTTATATATAGAATAAAATAATTATTATTTTTTTACTACGGTTTACTAATTATTTTATATATAGAATAAATATAGAATAATTATTTTTTTACAATCATTCGTTTCGACCTCAAATTGCTCAATTCGAATTATTAACGATATTTTAACATTATATTAATAGAAAAATTGCGGGAATATCGGGAAAAAGAACTAATTAAAAGCTTCTAAATAAGTTAAATTCCATTATAAAAACATACACTGTTTCGTTTTTATAAGATGTAATTTATTTGATTAATTTATGATGAATCGAAAATGATTCAAAAACATTAAAAATGAATTTTAAAACGAATGTAGTCTTTTATATCAAGTTTCACTACCTTTCCAAAATCGCCCACATGTTGATAAAGCCTCGATTCATAAAAAAAAATCAATGGTGGCGTGGCATATGGAGATTCGAATCCCAGCAGATGTTAATAGTAAGAAGGAACTGAGGGAAAAAGAGCGGGAATGCGAATCTGATGCTGGTGAGACACAATAGAGAGCGAACAGCTGAGAACGAATGTGTAACGGATGCTGTGAAGTTGAAGAGCGTGCCGGCACAGGAGCAGGAACTTCACACTTGGTCCTTTGTCCTTGGTGTTTGGAGTTCGCAGTGCTTATAGGGGAGGGAGGGAGAAGCACGATAAATTGTAATTTTAACAAAAATTCTCATATTTTAAGGATTTTAATTTTTATAATGAAATATCTTATGTTTTCATTAAATGTAAATATATGTTTGCCATTATATGGAATAATATAATAATTATAATCTTGCAGTAATAAAACTAGGACATTTTCGAATGAAATTGCCCTTAAGGTTTTATACTATGCTCATGTTAGATCTTGTCTGGAATATTGTAGCATTAATTGGGATCCAAATTGCTGTAACAAAATTCAAATTACTGAGCATATTAAACTAGTTTCTTGCGATATTTGTTTTACAAGAAAAATGGATTTTACTGTAAAAATATATCTCCTAGTCTACGACATGTTTAATTTGCCTAATTTGTGTTTCAGACGAGATATTTCTTGTGTTCTTTTCTTTTATAAGGTTATCAATGGTTCGATCGAATACAATGATATTTTGATTTCTATAAATATCGCTGTGCTTGTAAGATCTTTAAGGAATCAGTATTTTTCCAAATGTTTTTTTCTAAATTTAACTATATTAAAAGATTCACTAAGTATAAATTTTATAAGACTTTTAAGAGGATCTCTGGGGAACTGGAATTCATCCTATAACTCCAAGCGTTTTTAAAGCGACTTTTTCTCAACTTTCATCTAGTTAGCCTAATTTTTTTTTATTGATTATAATATTTTTTAAAATTCTTAACTACACATTACTTTTAATTAATTGTCATATTGATGTTTAATTTAAAATAATTTAGAAAAAATGCTAGCCCAGAACCGAACTTGGGACTCCTGAACGCTACGTCAGCACCTTTGCCTTTATACTATTCTCGATTCGTCAGCAGCGAAACATTATAAGTAAAGCTATGCTGAAAGTTTGAGAGCCATTTTCTGGAAATTGACTGGATATTGCGCTTTAATATTTTCGTTAATGAACATTCTATATGTGTACTACCATCCCGAACTCAGTTTTCAAACCTCGTGCCCTCTTATCGTAAGAGCGGGGAAAGCGATTTCGTTTTTAAAGTCTTAAAACGAAAGCTTATTTTATTCTAAGATATATTTATGTAACCTTACGCCGAATATGAATGGATATTACATCATTCAGAGGAGATGCGGTCGCTCGTACTTTTCTACGCTCTGTCAAATGGAATCGTCTTACTACAGCGATGATATATGATCCTTCCATGTTTATGATCCGGATCTGAAAAAGACAAATTACTGAATTGTGAAGGTCTTCCTATATCATTCATCGTTAATGCTTAATAATCCGAAGGATATTACATAACGTATATTTGTATTATTAAATCTTTCAAATTTTAATTCCGTTTTCATTCCGCTGTTCATCCAGTTATGAAATCTTAAACCAATTCTAAGAGAAAATCACATTTCATTCTTAATCTTTAGCATTGTGGAAAATTTAGATTGTCAGGAATTAACTGTTGTTTAATTGAATACTATTCTTTTCCATTTGAGCGAGTTTCTTTTAAAAATCCGATCCTTTGTGAGAATTTTCGTTGGGATTTTAATCCAAAAAACTGAAGCGTAAAAATTCAATAAGTAGCAGATTGCAGAACGTTTCTGAGAATCCCGATAGAAAACGTTATATAATCTGTAAATATAATATCTCAAACTGAATTTCTCTCTCTATTTCTTTTCCAATTATTTAAGTCCTTTTATTTTGCCATTTAAATATTATTTCTGAGGCCAGTATGGTCCTTATAGTAACCTTAGACCTGAATGATCAAAATCTCAGTGTTTATATTTAGATTGGAAAACTTCTTATTTTGTTTATATTATATTTAAATTTAATTTTAACCTCAAGAATATTGGAAGCCATCCAGATTTTGAATCGGGCTTTAGATGCAACAGGAAACAACTGCAAATACTTTTCCAAAGAAACTTAAAAGATAAAATACTTTTACTAATAAAAAGAAAATACTTTTCGTAAAAGTATTTTCTATTTATGAATTTCGAATACGAGAAAATAAGAACAACATGGGAAAAGGGGGGGGGGGTGATACTAAACTGCTTTAGATTGCATCAAGAATTTCTAAATACTGTTCTGCTAAAACTTTTTAATTCATATCCATAATCAAATCATGTTTAATATTTTGCTCTCTTCCATTTTCATATATTTTAGCCCTGTTGTTAAATATAAAAGATACCTACACCGAAAAGACACATATTTGTACAGTGTTGAATTTGAATGCATATAAACTAGGTACTCAAAAACTGGAAAACACTGATCTATACAAAATATCAGAGGATTAAAAAAATTATATATTTCATTATCCTTCTAATTGTCAATCTAAAAAAATATTATTTAGACGTTCCATAGTACTATTCATTAAAATCATTCAACTGATTTAAAATAATCTCTTATTCAACTTTACAAGAAAGGAATTCAGTTATTGCGCCACGAATAAAATTGTGTGAAATCGTTTGGCGTGAAATTCAAATGCAAATGAAGTATCAGATGTAACATCCGGGCATTCGAGAGCAAGGATTAGCTGTCGTGTGAACGATGTTTTGGTACGTGCGAAACAGGTAAAATTCATACCACCAATTGATGAGGATGTCCGGCAGGATGCATCCCTCAAGTGGACATTTCTCATAACTTTTTATTAAGGGAAAAATGTATCTATATGTCGCCTCTGTAGATTGAGCAACTAAATGTCAGCGTAATTCGTAATAGCATAGGTCATCAGTTGCGGTTCTTTTAAAACGCTCTTGTCACTTGCCTTGTTTTTCTTTCTTTTTTATACATGCTGTATTTTCTAGGAATAAAGTTTATTTTATTTGATATCGCTCATTTTCTAAACAACCATCGAAAGTGTTTTCTTTCAATTTCTTGGGTGCTTCTACATTATAAAGTGTCGTATAATAAGTATGTTCTTTGGGCATCTGCTTTTTGAGCGACTGAGTTCCAAAATTTGATACACATCTACAATTTCCGTGCCAAGATCATATTTCAAATTTTATAGTTTGTATATTTTATAGTTTTATAGTTATACTTGTTTTATAGTTTATAGTAAATATGCACTTCGGGCACCTTCTTTTTGAGCAACTAAGTCCGAAATTTGATACATGTCTACAATTTCCGTGTCAAGATCATATCTCAAATTTCGTTTAATTAACTTTTGTTTTTGAATTACTGTATTCATATCCGCATGATCAAATAAATATAAATCAAAGCGTCTTTTCGGGTTCATAATCTTGTAAGAGGATTCATCAAAACATTGAGATCTCATTTTAAGACGATTGCATTACTTTCTTCGTCTGCAAGGATAAAACAACTTTTTTTTCAATTAAATATAAATCAAAATGTCTTTTCGGGTTCAAGATGACGCAACCTTGTAAGAAGACTCATCAAAATATCGAGATCTAATTTTACAATAATTGCAATACTTTCTTCGCCTACAAGAAGGTAAAATAGTTGTTGCTATTTTTAAATAGATATAAATCAAAATCTCGTTTCGGGTTCAAGATGACATACACTTGCAATGAGATTCATAAAAATATCTAGATCTAATTTTGATGATTGCATTACTTTCTTCGACTACAAGAACTGATTCATCAAAATGTCGAAATCTGATTTTACGATGGTTACATTACTTTCTTCGTCTACAAGAAGAGATTCATCAAAATATCGGGATCCAATTTTACGATGGTTGCAT
>JAPMOR010048896.1:335257-365143 GCA_026543865.1 Argiope aurantia | reverse complement strand
AAGAGATTCATCAAAATATCGAGATCCAATTTTACGATGGTTGCATTTCTTTCTTCGTCTACAGGAAGAAATTCATCAAAATATCGGGATCCAACTTTATGATGGCTGCATTACTTTCTGCGTCTACAAGAAAAGATTCATCAAAATGTCGAAATCTAATTTTACGATGGTTGCATTACTCTTTTCGTGTACCAGAAGATAAAGTAATTGCCAGATAGACAGACTCTGAGGAATTTTTCTGATAGAAATCTACAAATTTGATATAAAAACCGTATACCAAATTTCATCAGTCTAGATCAAAATGTTTTTTAATTATTTATGTCACATATAAACAGACAGGCGGCCATTTTCCAATAATGTGTTCTTCGAATCTAGGGAATTCTAAAACTTGGAGACTCATCGAAATCTCGAGTTCGATTTTTTTTTAACAATTGCTATACTTTTTCTATACTATGCATACGAGAATGTAAAAAGCAATTTGTCTTCTGTACTTTTTCGAACCAACATTATCCCTAAGTCTACAACACCAAAGCCCCCATTTCAGCCCAACCAGTTTCTCCCGTACGAATCACCAGTTAATCGTGATCCGTAATAAATCGAGCAATAGAGTGGGGAACACGTGCAATTGGTTTGCCGTAACCGTTTTGAAAGGAGAGAGAGTGAGGGGGGATTTAATCAAAATGCATCTCTCGTTATATACGCTGGATGAGTGAATGAAGAAGGGGTTGCAGCAACTGGTAATGCGTGAAGTAACCGCGTATGGGCTAAAAATATCTCTAAAATCAATCGCTGTCTCCTCTAGCCTTTCACATTCATCAAATGAACCCTATAATTGCTCCCCCCCCCTACCCGATGAGGGGGGACTTCTAAACATAATTAACCGGAAGGAAAATTGTTAACGGAAATTAAAATTAATGGGGAAAAACCCCTCCCCCCCCCCCCCCCGTGCTATGTGGGAGAAAATTTCTTTAAGGAAAAAAGTTAGTTTGTTAGCTTTAAGGAGGGCTGAAGTTTTCTGTGGTTAGACTTTTTTTTTTCCTCTCTCTTTCTTCTGATAAATGCTTTTTGTTCTCTAATTAATAAAAGCGACCTTTTTTTTTATGTTTCGGGAATTTTTTGGACTTTCGCTTCAAAGACCAAAGAAGTCAGTAAATAAGTCAAAGAAAGGCCATTATGAATGTGTGCTTTGATGTTCGCTTATTAATTAAATGATCCGTGAATCATTAACTGTTTCTTGAAGAAATAATTAAATTGATTTGACCTTGTTATTTTTATCATTTATAGAAAAAGGTTTAAGGTATTTCGACTTTTGGCATCAGGGAAAATAACTATTCAATACATTTATAGATACAATGCGGTTTTAACGGCGGCCAAAAAGAGGCAAGAAAAAATTTCGCCTAATTATAAAAATATATTCAAGTGCATTATTATTTATTACTAGCCGCTTATGGCGACCAGCCGGTTCGCCAGGATTAATACTCGCTAAAATGTTCAATTAATATATTATGTTAACTTGCTCTCATAATAGGTTTTTCAGCAAAATAGCTTCAAAATTTCATAGTCATTCACTTACACTATTACGTAGACCTTAAGCCATCCTGTTGAATGTACTATGCATCTCTCTCTAATATTCTATTACCACCCAAAAAATTAAACTTTAAATTAAAGTGGAAATGATGAAACTGCAATTAATATAAGAACGCTTTTAGTGAATTCACACGTCTTTTTGTTAAAAAAAATATGAGAACTGAGTGTTGAAAATTACATTTTTATATATTTAGTAATTACATTTTTATATATTTAATATGGAATGATAGTTAACTTAGTTTTTAATTTGAGATTTTGTCAATATGATGAGAACGCGTTGATAAAAATTAATTTTTTCCCCATTAACGTGCAACTTGCTCGTGCAGCTTAAATTTTATCAGAGTTGTTCGGCATTGAAGTCTTATGAGCACTACCGAGTAATTTTCATAATTTATAATATCTCAAAGAATTATTCAACTAAAATTTCTCGGATTCAATGAAAAATTCAGCTTTTAGTTTTATAAATGATGTCAATAATAATATTTCATTTTTTTTTCGGTTTATAAATATATTTTTAAAAATTATAAAGTTTAAATTTTAGACGAAAGTTATGAAGCTTTTTGCAGAATATAATTCCTTTGGTCCTAAGGAATCATATTCTGCAAAATATTATTGACATTTCAACTTTTAAATAAATAAATAACCTTTTCTGTCTTTTGCATTCAAACCTGACTGATTTATTAAGTTTTTAATATTACAATATTGGAACAATCGACATTTTCATAATCTAAGCCAATCACTCTTGAAGAACTCTGGGAGATGATTGACGTCTTTGAGACGGTCGATGAAGTGATCTAAAATCATCCGTTTTTATAGAATAGTGATATTCAAATTTTCATAAATTGGTCAGCTTTAGTGATTGATTTAGTTTATTGAAATGTAACTCTTTTTATTTAAAATATTAGCGCCTCAGGAATATTTTGTTAAATATGATTCACAGAGCAGAGGATATATATAAAAATTTAAAATTCGTAATTCACAAGCATTTATTGACTCCATTTATATAAAAAAATAATTATTTATTTCATTCAGACCATTTGTGAACGGATGTATGTCAAATACTGAAGGTTTACAAATTAGCTTTTGGGCTTCGATTAGAATAGATCTGCATATTGAACCATATTTACCTGAAATAAATCAGTTTAATTTAAATAGTAATATAGGTATTGTAAAAGATCATAGAAAACGATTCCTTTCATTTAGTTTTCAAAAAATATCATGTTTCTTATTTATTTAATTTCATACAGACACGTGCTGAAAATTACATTTTTATATATTTATTTTGGAACTTATTATTTTTTTAAATTTGAGCTTTTGTCAATATAATGGCAACGTGTTGATAAAAGATAATTTTTTCCCCATTACCTTGCAACTTGCTCGTGCAGCTTAAATTTTATTTTTATTTTGTACGAAATAAATTGTTGCAAAGTATGATTAAATTATTTTTTAAAAAACTTCATTAAAAATAAAAATTTAATTCTTTGGTTAAAACATTAGTATCATTGAAAATATTATTTTTTTCAATATTATTTTTTAGATATGATGTAAAAACCAATTTGGGTGTAATAATTTCGGAAGTTATGGCAGAAAACCTCCAAAATTTCGCTTAATTCTCAATTAATTAAAATTCTAATAAAAAAATCGCTTCGATGGGTACATTTCCCACCTCCAAGGTGCAGAATCTGGTAGCTGATTAAAATCGACAAAAAAATTTTTTAGCGCTTTTAGTCGCCATTCTAACCGGCCAGTATATTTGTATAACTTTGTGATAACTTGAGATAGCTTTAAGATTTTATAATTTTATATTACAGCATTAAAACTTTTTTTGTAATGCAGAACATAATATTTTTAAGGGCTGATTTCGAAAAATATTTTAAAATTTGTAGGGAAGGCAAACCTATACAACGAAATGATTTTTACAATAAGCTTAAACGTTGGCATTATAACCGTTGCTAAAAGAATTGCTGAGATAATGAAGTTGTGAGAAGTACAATTTAGTTTAGTTTAGTTATATTAACGTCCCGTTTTCAAGCAACACTAGAGCTATTTTGAGACAGACCTCGTAATTTTGAACCGCGGTCAGATGACGAGGACGACAGCTGATCTGGCACCCCCTTCACCACGCCACACCAGCGGAAGGGCGTTTGGCTCCGACGTGTTTAACATGCAACAGAATCCCTTACATGACAGTTCTTCTCTGGAATCGGGACTCGAACCTGAAACCCTACGGCTCACGAGCCGAGACCTTACCACCAAGCCACTACGGCCCGGGAGAAGTACAGAGCTTCATGTTACGGTGAATATCTGTTGTACTAATGTTGGAAATTAGATAAGAAAAAAAGAAAAACTACCAAAATCCATTAAATTTGTATCAATAAAAAGACAACTTATTAATTAGTTTTGAAACGGTGTAATTCTTTTTGTTCAATAATATTTTCGGAAAACGCGGTAAGATGCAAAAATTCAGCTTAATTTTTAATGAATTAAAATTATAATCCAAGAAAAAAATCACTAAAGGAACACATTCTCAACCTTCATAGTATATAAGTGGCAAATTTGTTAGCTGTAGCTCAAATGGTTTGATTATAGAGTACTAAAATAAACACTCTCATTACCTTTATTATTAGTAGCATCAGAGATATAATTTTTCATGTAAGATTTTCATCTATCTGCCGTGGATTAATGATAAGATTTCGGTTTCATATTCGAAGGATTGTAGGTTTGATACTTCATTCCATTATAGATTCGTCATGCATATAACGAATCTGTGATGCTCTCTAAATCTGTCATTGTTTATTTAATGTGGTATGAAAGTTTAGAGAATATGTTATTGGTTCGAGTGTCGTTCTATCATCTCACAAAGGCTCAAATTTTGCAAACTCCATTCCAATATGATAACAGCTTGGCTTCAAAATGAGTAATTAATCCAAAACAAAATTTAAAACTGAAATTTAAACTTTCAAATAGGATCAAAATAGAACCTATTAGACTGTAAATAATTTAGTTAGTGACTATTAAAAACTGCCGAGATTAACGGTCTGTTGGCTTATAATAGTAGGCTAGTGGCAAATAAATAAAACAACACAGGGACAGTAGTTGGGCGCAATAGAGTTACTAGACCAATCCGATATCAAGGGTGCATTAATGCGCAGGAAAATAAAAGGCATCGGCAAGTCATTGTCCAATTATCATTCTTACTGTCTATGTTTTAAAACTTTGCACATGTGACTTCAAACTGTCTAAATATTGGCAGCATTGCTTGTGAAGAGATATTTTGGACGGTCACAATTTATCAAATGGCAAATTGTGACCGTCCAAATTCAGTTTAAGATTTATCAATCAAAAAAATATAGTTGCAGCTTTATCTTATTGATAAGAAAAACTTTAAACCAAGCCAATAAATTGCAGTACTTTGATGGACTAATTATAGTAACTTAGAATTCTTAGCTTATAAAATATAACTTCTTTGTTTATAAGTCCGAACTTCATGTTGAAGTCGAACGATATCTCATACTTAAACGCTGTATAATTTTATCTTTTTCTTCAAATTTGATTGTATTGAGCTTCGAAATCCAAAGAGGAAATAAATAAAACTTTATAAAAAGTAAGAACCTTAATTCCTGAAATATGCAATTGCTTTTTCTACTATTTACAAATTTAAATTGATTATTGGTTTATAAAATTTCTTGTTTTTAATGCGCAACCTAGATTTAGAAAATTTGAATATTCACGAAATTTTTTATTTCAAAATTTCTAAATGATTACCGAATGTTTAAAAGTATGCAAACTATGGTAAAAAGTTTCACTTTAATCAACTTTATTTTAGTCCATTACATGTCATATTTTACATAAATAATTGATATTTTATTTGAATCCATTTGAATGTACTTAAAGTGGCTATAAATTTCATAATAAAGGCTGTAAATATGCTTTATGAATGGAAAATATTTCATTTGTCTGCCATGTCAGAAGAAGCAAGAAGTCAATAAATGTCCGCTAGTGTTAAATTACGCAATAAACGCTTTTAAATGTGACTCATACATCTTATAAAATTATCTGCCAGAGACTGATAAAAGTTTCATTTGCAAAACAATCGAGTGGGTTATGAATCATATTCGTAAGTGATAACGCAACAGCTGACAATCGCCACAATGACACAGTCAGAATATTGTTTAAAATATCGGTTAAAAGTTTATCTTTCAGAGATGTACATGGTGAGTATCTGGAAATTATCAATTATTGCATCTAGATTAAATATTTGGGAACTGTTTATCATAAAAAATTTGTAATTAGTTTGAACTATTAGGGTTTTTTTTTAATTTCAAAATTTTCATTTAAAAACTGAACATTCTTCTTAGAAAAAAAATTAGGCAAAAAAAAAATCGTAGAGACATATTCTTGAGCCTGAATGATCGAATTTATTTCTCTAACTTTTTATTAAAGATTTCTATTATCTTTTAAGTTTTAATATTTTAATTTAGAACAGAATTAGGCCCGTGTGCATCATTAAATAGTTTGCTGTGTACGATTGTATAACTATCATTATTGCTCCAGTTTTTCATACTTTTACGGTTGATTTTCTTTATACTTTTCATTTGATTTCTTGCACCAAATTACATTTTATTATTCATACTGTGTTTTATTTTTGATATTATTCACATGTATTTCTTCTTGACATTTTTCAAATTGGAAACAATCATACAATAGATAAACGAACAATAATCTTCATGTTTTGAGGTAAAGTTATTTTTGCAAAAGTTAACACACCAAAATTAATATTTTCTTTCTGAATAGTTTGCTATGTATCGAATTGCAGTCTACATAATTTTATTTTGTATAAATGCAATCTGCTACAGTGAACTTAATCTATAAAATGATGGTTAATTAAGTATTTCACTGCTATATCCTGCTGGTATTTAATTAAATAATGCCAACTCCTTAATTTGGTTTGCTTTGGTTTTTTTATGGTTCAAAATCTTAATTGAAACCAAACCTTCATTTGGAGGAATTAAAAAGTCCACCGTCTTAAAAATTCGAAAGATACAATGGCAAAACTTCGCCTTCTACCACTATATCTATTTCTATGGTAAAAATATTTTACGATTTCTAAGAAATAGCTTAATTATTGCATATTTATTCGATGTAGAACTCCAGATCAAAACTATATTACTGCTTTCTTTTATGTATATCATGGTGTATTTTGATATATTTTCTATTTTTTATATTCATTCTATGTATTAAAATTTCTATCTGCGCATAATTCTAAAACAATCTTTTTTTATTCCTAGATCCAAACCTTTGCTGGCAAAATTGTTAACCGAAAATGTCTGTTTTCTGCTATGATAGTCGCCAACTACAACATTCGAACAGTCTTTTGAAAACTCCCTCATCAGCATAGACATGAGTACTAGTTCTTGCTCTTGTTGTGATTTACTTGCGAATACGGATTTATTACAGATATGTGTTTTTTATGAATGTGCGATGTCATCTACTTTAGCACCTGGATAATTTACAGCTTTCTGTGGATATAGTTATATTGCATTTGGGATATCATATATTGGAAAGTGTTATTGGTGATTTTTCAAATATTACAAAGTTGAATATAATGAACTGGTGACGTTCCGTTTTCGGAACAGTGTATGTGTGTGTGACCGACTAAGGAAAAGTTAACTTTTCCGTGTGTATATAATGGCTATTTATGGTGAACAGAAGTTTTTCGAAAGTTTGAAGAAAGAACCTGAAGATCGTACAGCTGACGTAAGTAGAATTTCTTTATTTTTTTTAAAATTTATAATTCGAATGTAGTGATCTCATTAGAAATTACCATTTGTGGGTTTTGAATTATCTTACTGTATCTAAGAGTGAGAAGCTCGCTTTTATAAAGCTGCGCTATCTTCAAAGTTATGCAATGCACTGAAGTTGTCCCAAGTTCAACACCATCAAATGCAGTATTCAGTACAATATACTGCAGTAGTCCGAATTTCAATGCCATCAAATGCAATGTTTAGTACAGTATATTGTAGTTGTCCGAACTTCAGTACCATCAAATGCAATATCCAGTACAATATACTGCAATTTTCAGTATTTAATTACGTTTCTATTTGTGCATTTTATTACCCTATGCATTCCACAGTGTAAATAGGAAATTTGGTTTTATTCCCTTCACTAGTTTCAGCTATGGATGCCTGAAAACAGAGAAAGCTATTTTGCGTCTATTTTATGAAAAAGAAATCACTCAGCATTATCATGAGATTAAATAGAGAATGTAAAGGTAAAATAGTATATAATTTTTATATAGTAAAGTGGATAATTTCATTATAAGATCATTATTTGGAAGTGTATTGTAATGTATGTATCATACAAATGCTTACATATACTTTCTCGTATACATAGAACAAAGAAATTATAATAACAATAAAAAAAAATTCGAACTCGAGAGTTTGACGAATCTACACGTTTTAGACCTCCCTGAGTGAGAAAAACACGTTTTTTGTCCCGTCTGTCTGTGACAAAGATCATTCAAAAACGCTTTGAACTAAACGATTGAAATTCGATATGGATATTTTTATCGAATTTTGAATAAAATCTTTTCAGAGGAAGTCCGTCTGTCCGGCTGTTCGAATATAAGTTAACCCCATGACTACAAAACGAAAGGACCTAGATAGATTAAATTCGGTACTAAGGTTTAACATCTATAGTGCAGATACCTGTCAAGTTTTGAGCCAAATCCAATGCCTATACTTTCAGAAACATGTAAAGGTGATAATTGAAAAACGCATAAACTTAAATATATTAAATTTGGTATGTGATTTTATACCTACAAGTGTATATTTCATTCAAATTTTGATTTTAATCGGCTTGGAAAACGCATCTAAATCACAAATTTGGTTTTCGATCTTATTATCCGCATGCCAGTATTAATTGCCAAATAACTGGACAAAGTTAACACGATCGATTCTGTAGAAAATGCCAAATTCGCACCAAAGATTAATATTTGGTAACTATTGTGCGTCAGTGCCATGCAAGGCGTTCTCTGGTATAAAAACTTTATTAGACAGAGAGTGCAAATTTTTTTTTTATGTATTAACTCCAATAAACTCCATGGAGTTTTCAACGAACTTAAAAGATTGTGTTTCCTTACATGACTATTCCACTACTGAGCACATTTTGTTTAAAATTCCAGTACATTTTGAAAAAGACTGAAATCTAAGAATTTAATATTTCTTTAATAATTTTAGACAAACAGACAAAACTTTGCATATTTCAGCCAGACACTACATTTGTGATTGAATTTTAGAAAATTTATAAATTTCCCAATCCTTCATGTACCAAACTATTTTTTTTAAATAACAAAGAGTAGAATCCCAGCATTTTAAGTTCATAGATTGTAATAAACACAACGTTTATGGTTGGGTTTAAAACTCCTGTAAATTTCGAATCCCTTTACCTACCAAACAGTTTCTTAGAAACCACAAACGGAAGATAATGCTAACATTTTAAGTTTATGGATCGTAATAAGCACAACATTTGGCGTGAGCTTTCCAGTTTCAATTCTATACTTTCTGGCAGTCTCCTGTATTTTACTTTGTATTCAAATCATCATAATTTACAAATTTAAACTCTGTCTGTCTGCCATGCTTTGTTAAATGAGCCGTAGAAATGCATATGCAAAAGACGGCGCCTCTTCTAAAATTATGGACTCTGGATTGGCGTGAGTTCTAGTGCCTATCCCTCGAGCATGACTATCAGGCACTTGAAGCTTTAATGGTTCGAAAACTTTCTCTCGGAAAAATATAGTAATTTTTATTTTTGAGTATATACAGCAATGCGTGATTTGCAGTGAAATACGAGTGGAAAATTTCTGAGAGAATTCTTGTTTTCAGTTGAAGAAATAACCAGCTGAAGTGTTCTTCTCAAACCTTATCTTTACACAATAAGCTTCATTTCATGCCTCGTAGTATATTGAAATATATCACGTACATAATTAGAATCTCTTCTCTGTATCTTGGATCCAAATTTTGATAAACATCCTGCGATTTTGGTGATGGTACAATATTTGAAATTCTTTTCTCCATTTGATTTTTTTTGGATTATAGTATTCACATGTGTTTAGACAGTCGCCTCACAGACCATCTTTCCGCTCAAAGATTTTGGCCAAATTTAGATGCAAATCTATAATGTTGATGTAAAAGTAATTTACTTAAACTAGCCGCCTTGGGCCACCAACTTGTTCGCCTAGATGCGTAGGCTTAATATGACTAATATAGAATGTATTTTTTAAAATAATTTGAATAAATTAAATTGTTTTTGTAAGAATTGTTTTGGGAGATATGAACATCAATTTCCATAGGCAAGTAAGCGATTGCAGATTTAGTGACGGTTATGATTACTTTTGCATTCGATTAAACTTTCTGTTTCAAGCCTATTTCTTGGCTTTTTTCCTCTGAGTAAATGGACTGTTTTGTTGACACGGAGAATTCTTTCCAAAATATTTAATAATATTTTGCATCTCTCTCAATTGCTCATTTAAATCTCAGTTTAATGAAGGTGTAAATATATTCAATGAAGCAGTCTAAAATTTGTACGATATTTTGCTTACATTTGACTGTTGCCAGTCGACGATAAGTAATAAGAGCGATTTCTGTGCCATGTACGTTGTTATATAATATTGTAACTGCTGGCTTGCGACGATTTTTAATTATCGCCCTCATAAATGCATGACTAAAGAGATCGGCAGAAATTCACCCCGGATTAAATCCAAAATCTGATATTAAATCTGCAAATTTCTTAATAAAAGCATATTTTAAATTTCAATTAGTTAGTTCGTAACACTTTTAAATTTTCATATACATATGCACGAGGTTAAACAGGCAACTTAGACGGATTTCACCAAAAGTCTGAATTACATTTACATCAGTTTGGTGCAAAAAATTGCTTCATAAATTTCCACCTTGTTTCAGTTATCGCGTGCACTTACCGATAGATATAATTCAAAAAAAGGGGGTTCTAAAAGAAATTAAAAAAATTTGAATTTTATCCAATGAGGTCGAATTGGACGTTACTCTTTCTGTATTTCATGTGCGACAAAGTAAAATGAAGTGTCGTTATTATCTGTTAACGGTATCAAATTAAGAAATTCATCTCTATATAGCCTTTATGTAGCTTCTAAACAATTCAATTTTTCTCTTAGTTACTTGTTTCTTAACCAAGATGTGTTTGATTTTCTAGCTTTTTGTTTATAATAACATTAAATTGGGTTCTCAATTATTTCACACAGTATCTCTGACGATATTATAATAGCGTTAATACATAAAGTTCGCCTTATTGTAAAAATTTTTAGTCCTATTTACAATCATTGCATAGAATAAGAATTAAAAATAATTCGAGATTTTAAGAAAAAGAAATGGCACAAGTTTATATTATTTAAAATAATTTAATTGTTAAATATTGCATAAATATGCCTTTTGGCTTATTTTGTGCGAAAAGCATGAGGGGGGAAAGCATTTTTTTAGAATTTACTAACATAATTTGTATGAAGATTCTTCCGTTAGAAAATATTTACATTTATTTTTATCTTTTACAATTTATTTTAAATATTCTCGGCATGCAGTTAATATCTTCTGTTTTACAACAGCTAGAATTCTTTATTATTTAATACAACCAGCACAGAAGAATCAAAAACAAAAATTCTTTGCATCCGTGTTACTGTACTGAAAGAATGACACATCTCATTTCTGTAGATCTACTTTGAAAATTTCCTGGTAACCTTTGTATCATGATTCATTCAATCCAATATCTTTAGAAGAAACGTTTATCAATGAAGAAAACTAGATGTTGATAACATGTTTAATAACAAACAATAAGGGAACGAAACCGCAAAAGATATCGAGCTAGGGTTTACGGGAATTGAATTTTTTCCGAATGAAACATTTAAAAAATTATTCATGATTGATAAGAATTGACTCAAATGTAGGTCGCGTAGTAGCAGATGAATGGTTTCTCTGCTAATAATGACACAAGATAATTGGTATTCCAGAAGCAATTATTGATAACAAATGTACTCTCTACTTTATTGAAAAGAAAAGGTAATTCGAAAAAAAAAGCAATAATTTTCCGTGAACATGACAGGAAAAGAATCTGGAAATTGAACTCAATACAGAGCCAGAGAAAATGATCTCTTCAACACTTTCTCGCATATTCCTTAATAAAAGTTTTATCCCTCTGCCCCCCCCCCCTCCTCTTTCCGCTTAAAAATTCAGAAACTTAAGCAAGAATGTGAATGCACCAGTGCTCGCGTCCCTAAAGATGAGCGTTTTGTACTTCTTAGTATAGTGAGGAATACCGAATATACATTTCGGACCCGTTTTCTCAACCAGTTGAAATCTGATTTTGACACATAATTAGAATTTTAGATTAGAAATTACATAGATTAAATATCAAATTTGTTACAATCTATGAGTTTTAGTGTTGTCGCGTTTGCATAAATAAGAACGCACAGACCGACAGATTTGAAACTCATTTGATACGAATTCACACTTTAGATGCTAAAGCTGTCTTCCAAATTTGTATCTATCTATTTCTTTAATTTTTTTATCATCGGACTCACTTGTACTCAGTCAGTTTTCTTGAGAATGGATTTCATTCAATAATTGATAGAAACCTATAAACTTAGGGTAAAGACTATATGCTGAATTGAATCCGTTTAGTTCAAAGCGCTTTTGTCGAAAGGCAGGCAGATATAATTCCAAAAATGTATTTTTCGTTGGGGATTTCTGAAACGGAAGAAACTTGAGGTCGTATTTTTTTTAATTACTATAATACTTTCTTTTTGTGAATTTCGTATAGAACTAGTAAAAAGCTGAATAGTTTGTTCGAATACAATATCCCATGTAACTTTCCTTGGTCTCACAGGCCATGTTATTGTCCATTTTACGCCAAACACTGTGATATATGTTAAGCTGGAACTAATATGTGTTCGATAGTCCCATATACGTTCTGTACGTTTCGCTAAATCTGAAATTATTTTTTATCTTCATTTAATTGGAATGTGTCGAAAATTGTCTGTGATTTAACACTTTCTTTTCTTTTAAACCACTTGAAATTGCGCATTGTGAATGCCTCACGAGATAGTGAAATGGACTGACAAATAGATGTTGCTAGTGTGACCAAAGAAAGTCACATCGGAACAATTTTTTAACAATCAAACGAAACTCTATTTATTTATTTATTTTGATATTGTGTTAAAATATTTTTTGTGATTGCTTATAAGAATGTTATAATCATTTATAACCAGTGCAATTGTTTTGTGAATGACAGTAATTGTGAAGTTGAACGACTTGTATAAAATATGCGTATTCGTTGAAATTTACAGAGTGATACAAAAGTCAGAAATAATTTTAAAAATCAATTATCATGCATGATGAAAATAAAAGGTGATTAAAAAATATGGAACAATTTTAAAAACCAATAATTCGTACATGAAGGAAAATAGAAAGACAAGGCTTGCATTAATTATTTATTAATTTAATCTTCTGATCCAGACTTAAAGCATCGAATTACTGGTTTTCGACAATTAAGTATGCCTTAAATTAAAAAATATTCTATAAAAAGACAAAAATTCACTCGGAGTACTTAAGTATCTCGCATATTCCTTTCGATCTTATGGATGGAAATAATGATAATCATCCAATACTAAATATGACATCTAAATATTTATTTAAATAAATTCCCGATTCTCAACAGATTAATTGACTTCCTAAAGATTTTTCCCTTCAGGTACCGAAAAGCTCAACGAATATTTGTACTTTGAAATCCTTACTCTCATATTTATACAAAAAGGTTAATTTTAGAGCCACAATCCATAATTTACCCCGAAATATTTTTGGACTCTACAAAATCCAAAAAGTAACTTCAAAAGTGCATCATTGGGATTTATAGCCAATATCACTTAGTCTAAACGAAATCTTGTATCTCAGAGCAGTTTGGTGATTTATCGTGGAGATGCAATTGAGAAATTGGCATCAGTGCTTGATATTATTAAAAGCAAACGATAATGGGAAATGAATGGTTTGCTTAATTATGGTACAACAATTCGTAAGTATTGCTCAATTGTTGAAAATACATCATTAAATTTTCCACGACCTCTGGTCCTCAATCAATGGTAATTTTACTAATGGAAAATATGCTAATGCTTTATGTAACATTCTTAAAATAGAACTTTTTCATCAAATTTCTACTTATAGGTGATTGTTTTCCCCCTTAAGCTCTTATATTATCAAGTTGGCATTAATTAATGAAAAGTTTCGTTTTTATTATTTATTTATTAATAAGGAAAAAATTTAGTCTTATTTTATCAGTTCTGATATATTGCATCGCTGTAAGCACACAAAGAGTTTATATTTAACTAACTTTATTACCCAGTGTCGCCTGGAATAAATAACTTTAATCTTTATTCGTCATAAATAGTTTCTTTTTTCTCTATGTCAGTTTGTCACAGTTTGCACTGCATATTCAGGACGTTACTGAAAATACAGACATTTTCGTTGCTATTTTATGTTCACTAAAATAATGATTTTTGAACACTTATTTATTATTTAACTCAACTTGTTTCATAATTGTAAAAATGTATTTCCGTTATCGATTCTTCAATCTTTTCTTAATAGTTAAAATTCTGAGACTATGTACATTTATTTGCATGTAAATGGTGATAATATAGTATTCTGATATTTTCAAAGTTTATTTATTAGTTAATTCAAAGATATAATTAAATTTTGATTTTCCATACCATGGTGCCATCTTTTAATGTATATTAAAACTAAATTTTCAAGATTGCTTAAAAATTGTGAAAATGAATTGTAAATTAAAGTCTTTAAAAACTAAAAAATATATTTAAAATGAAAAGCATTTTTTCCCCTTAGTAGATTATAATTTGTTGTTAAAAATTTATCATAACTATTTATCTTGTTAAATTGAATATCTTTCAAAATCAATTATTTTTTTAATTGAAAATAGCAAGTTTACTCGAAACAGATTCCAGAAAAACGTGAGCATGTCTCTTATCAATATTATGCTTTAACAGTTGTAGCGGACGGACAGACGGATGTATGTCCTTTTTATATTATAAACTTCAAAGACTGGTTCCCTTTGTAAAATCTGAGCTATCAGAGTTGGGAGAGTGTAAATTCATGGCCTGATTACATTGAATATCTTCGACTTAATACATGTTAAATCATTAAAAAAATGTCTTTCGCTGATGTAGCATGGAAGTTTGTACACTGTAATACGTGCTCAGTTTATTTATCATTAAAGTGATGTTCAAAATAGGAAGTCTATCTCACGATTTCTCTCTCTCTCTCTCTCTCTCTCTCTCTCTCTCTCTCTCTCTCTCTCTGTGTGTGTGTGTGTGTGTGTGTGTGTGTGTGTGAGTGAGTGAGTGAGTGAGAGTGAGAGTGAGAGATTCCTTGACTGTCTCAGATTTTCATTCAAATACTTAAGTCATCATTAATAATTTATCACAATATTTTATTTTATATTTAAAGTTAGAATACGTTCGATTGCCATATGCATTAAATTCTGTGTCCATCTCTTTAACTAACCTTGTATGAAAACAATCTGACCTTATATAAAGACAACCCAAAAAGACTTGCCTTTATGTTTGAAATGCTACATTCTACCATTGGTAAAAATTTTAATAATAGAATAAAGCATAAAAAAAAAGAAATAAAAATATTAAAATGAACTTTTAATTTGACATTCTTACATATGAAGTATAATGAATGTACTTCTATGAATAAACGGATATTTCACAAAAAAAATTAAAAACATCCTTTCATTCCTTTCGTGTGAATAGAAGAATTCTAGATTTAATTATTACTCTTGTAGGATTATTTGAGTAATTCATTCATTTTCGGAATTATTACACACCGAAATATGTTCCGGTATTGATATACGTGAATGTTTACAATAAATGCTAACTTAATTTGAAATGTTTAAGAGAATTATTAAAAAAAGCAACTTTACAATTGCTAGTCAAAATTAAGATAGAATCTTCATATCACTATTTTTTAAAAAAATTATATGTTTCATCTGGGCATGAATATTTATTTGTAGAACTTTTATGATTGGAAAAATTTTACATTAAAAAGAATCCATAAGTAAATGTCAAAAATAAGCAAATTTTAATGTAAATTATTCATATCAATTATTACTGGAAGGTTGTGTCATTCTTTTAATAGTTTAAAGTTGTTATCTGGTATCAATCACAATTTCTTTAATGATGCATAAAATAATTACTGAAGTGCACTATCTTTAAATGAAAAATGACAGAAATTCTAAAACTTTTAAAATCTTGCTTCTTTTTTTTAATATTTTTAATTTATTTTATTTCAAATATTTTATTATCATTCAATTAATAATTAAATTATGCAGAATGTAATTTTCATTTTTCCAGTAAATGCTTCAATTTAAATCAGTCAGTTATTTAACTTCATTTATAGACACTAGATGGAGATACTAGTTTTAGCTTTTGATACAACGGTGAAACGTTTGAAATATTATTTCATGGTTACCGTTTTAAACCGTTAGACTCTTCCGAATTCTGTTTTTTAAGTATTATGCAGCCATATTATAAAATATATGTCTACGAAATGCTGTGATCTGATTTCTGCAATTATAGCAGTAGGAATGAATGTAAAATAATAAACAAATTTAAGTATATTAAGAAATATGTTGTTGTTTTATTAACTGTTGTTTATTGAAGAGACATTAATTTACTCTCGTTAAAATATATTTAAGTGAATTATGTATAAACCGCTCTTTAAAACTATTTGCCACATACGCTTCATCGTATATGCAATGATAACAGTATAATAATATACTTTTAATCTTGCACATTTGAAAAATAATTATTTCTTCATTTTGTCATATTGTCAAATTTTATACACTATTTTTAATGCTATAGAGCTAGCTATTTCCATTAAGCTTATCTTGATTTCTACAATATGTATAAAAATTTAAACTATTAATAATACTAATTTCAGCAAATCGGACTCTATAATCAACGATATAGTTATCAATATGGAATCGAAAATACTACATCTTTGACAACATGAATTCTGCTTCGGTAATATTAATAAACAAATATAAACAAGAAAATCTTTTCAATGATGACATTTCGTTGTCTTTCATCATACAAATTCATTATTATTTTTATCCATTGGCTATTAATCAATTTCTTTCAAATCCAATTTCTTGTTTTATTTTCCTACATTAACGTATATTTGCCGTTATGAAGATTTTTTTTTTCCCCTACCGAAAATGTGAACAGGATAAACTTAATGGCGTATAATGAAATAATTTTAGTATTCAATATTTAGTCTTAATATGTTTGAAAGTCAATATATTTCAAATAAAATTCTTAAACAAAGAAAAATATTAGTCGTTTATCTTAAGTTTTCTAACTATGAATGCCAGTGCCTAGTGAGCGGGTCGTACAATATTATTTTTAGTTACAGGAGCTTTGAACTGAGAAGTATTAATAAAAGTATTAATTAAAAATAATGAACTTTACAGTATTTCAGTATTTTAGAATTTTTATAGTAACAAATTAAATTCATAAAATAAAGATTTTTAGTTGTTTATATTAATTAACTTTTTATTTTTGCTTGTTTTTACTTTATCTATCGAAGATCGGGAAAATATTTTTACCTCCCAAAGTACGAAAAAAGAAATCCTGGAGTAAATAAGAACCTTACTGTTTCCAATACATGAAAATTGTATTACTAAAACATAATAAATAGCAAGTTTTATTACAAATGAATTTTTATTCTTTATTTTAATACAGTATACAAATACAGTATTTTATGCTTAAAAAAATAGATTTTTAATAATTCCTTTTTAAATTTTTCCCTGCGCTTATTAATGTTTAATTTATAATTTATTGTTTTAAATATGATGAAAACATTCCATGAAAGATATCCATTTTGGTTGTAACAAAATTACACACTCAATTATCGTTAAAAAATCGTTACTTAGCAAGTTAAGATTTAAAGATTTATTTATTTTTTAAATCAGAATTAATAATTATTTATCTTTTAATGAATATTGTGTCTAAAAATATTTAACAAACTTTCTGTTAATTTGTTGTTATAAATTTGCAATGCATTTAAGTAATCGGGTTTTCTTCATTCATTTTTTTCTTATTAAATTCGCATATAATTATTAGTATTTTTCTTTCCCTTAAAGGAAATCAAGTCAGACTGTTAGACAGGGGTTTCAAAGCATGTTCCTTATACTAATGCATCATTTTTCAGAGGAAAGAAATATCTATGTTTTCTAATGCCGCCGCTCATCCTTTTAACTTCATAGAGTATGAACATCATCATAAGCTTGATATATGTAAAAAATTACATAATATTATAAGATTATTTAAGCTTAAATCGATTATTAAATTTATTTGAAAGCAAATGTAAACTAAATGTAAATTGAAAGAAATATTAATAAGAATTTTTTAGTAAATATATACAGTATGACAATGTTTTTCCATCTGGAACAAAGTTTAATTAATAAATCCTTCGTGTGATATAAATTCAAAAAATAAAAATTTCTAAAACAATACTGATAAATATATGACTGCATATATTTATTTTATCATTCTCGATAATTATTTATTAATTAAATTATATTTATTTTTTTAGTTTAAAATTTTACGAAATTCAGCATTATTTCCCCTTTTTCTATTTTAAATATATTTTATTTTTTGCTGTAAATAATAGTAGATATATCAGTATTAAAATTCATTTGAATTTCTTTTAAAGAAATCTTGATGTAAAAATAAACTATATTTTTTGTTTGATATTTTCTCAAAATCTAAAAAGGCCTCAAGGCTGTCAAATCTTACTGACAATTTTAACTAAGATTGTTTTTTCAATTGCTAAATGAACAAATAAAGCGAAAAAAGCAAACCATATTTTATTGCAGTCTTTATCCAATTTACTAACATATTTATTTTATTAAAACAGCTGGTGCTGCCATCTATCGACCTCAGTCTATTTTTTCTGCACAAAAAATTACAAATAAATATGATAACGAGAGGTTTGAAATCAAACTGTTAGAATTAATATATAAATATATTCTGATAATGAACTAATAGTAGGGTTCTGTTTGACCGAAATTACTTCTTCGAAATCATAACAAAATATGTATATATTATGGTTTATATCCCATGATGACGATTGCTTTTAAGTGTGTACATTGATCCTTAATGCAGCTTGTCATGATATATATTTCACTGTGATTTATTTATAATTTTTTTAATTTTTTTTATTTAAATTGATTTATGTTTGTAAAAAGAGAATGTTTTAATTCGACTTTTCGCTAACTTCCTAGCAAAGTTTTGATAATTATATATTATTGATGCAATGTTTTAATATTTTCATATGAATTCATCATAAACCAAATTTTGATTCCGTACCAGTGGCGTCACCTGATAATGAGATCGATATTAACTTATAATGATATAACAGAATAACGTAGGGAAAACAACAGAAGTAAAGTTAAAAAGAAAGTCGAAAATATTCGGTTCTTTTTGTGTTCCCATTAATAAATGTGTTTTTAAAAGTTGCTTTTAATTAAATTTATTCCATCAAATTTCAAACAAACAACAGCAGGCATTCACACAGGTAGCGACGGAATGTAAGAACTATCAAGAGTCGTTTAAAACTTTAGAACTTAATTACACGTTATATAAAGTAAATAGGATGCATGTATCATAAAAATAAGTCATAATCTTATATTTTAGTGTTATTTTATATTTGTATTTGCTTATATACTTGCATTCAAATGCGACATGTTTCTTTTACTGCTAATTAGATAACTAATTAGTGCATACTCAAGTACCAAAAATATATGCCTTTGACTTTTTAGGAGATTCTTACATGTTCTGCACATTATGGTGCAAAATTTTCTTTAATTAGAGATGGCATTCATCTTTAAAAATTGTAAATGTCTACATTCGGGTATTAATTAAAAAAATATTTTTTTTAAAAATTGGAACTTTTTATCAATGGAGCCAAATAAATATCATTAATTAGTGGTTCTCCATTAAAACTGCATCCTTCGATATTCTCGCTTGTTTATGTCTTTTTTAAATATGATGTCATAAACAAGTGAGCGGATGTTCACACTGCTTTTCTATTCATTGAGAAAGTCGGTTTAATTCGCTTTTAAGAGAAAATTGGCGGGGATATCGTTTTCGTTTCATTTTCGGATAAACAACCAATGCTTGAAACAATTTTTCGTTCCTGTTTGTTTTTTTACATGGATACTTTTTAAAACTAATAACCATATGATAAGCTTATTTCTTTTAACGAATAAACATTTCTTTAAATCCTGAACTTTATTTTTTGGTGTTTTTCGATTTTGAAGTGATTTTTTATAGGTTTGTGTGTGTGTGTGTGTATTTGTAACTCTGCAATACCTCATTGTATATATATATGTAATCTAGTCTAACTTATTTATGTTATTGGCAATGTGTGAAATTCACAACCACATCTGCATTTTATGGAATGCCGAAAACCTGGCTGACAGAATATTGAAACGACTCTTTCAAACATTACCTAGACTACAATGACAAATATGTATCCGAGACATGAAAAAGAACCCGTTTCAAAAAACGTGGGTGAAGTTACAACAGATTGTGAATTAAATGACATACAAACCAAAGAGATGCCCGTTTCTGCTATTTGTTATGTATGAATTAAAAGGAAACCAGTAAAGCGCATGCATGCTTGAAGTGTCACCAAAAACTTCATATCGTCTGAGGCTATATTAGTATATGCATTCTGTTTTTCAAAATTAATAAGCTGTTAAAAATAATAGCTGTATCATGACATGTTTTGATTCTTTTCCCTTCATTTCTCATTTTATTGAATACCTATTATATGCAATGTCTAAGAAAAGTAAGAATAATTGTCATTTTTCTTATTTTGACTAGAAACGCGCGACATTCTATAGAATGCAGACGTTTTGTACATTACCAGTAACATATTGATTATATTTCTAATAACGAATGCAACTTCTTAACATAGATCTTAATCTTACGGATAATATGTCAACCTTTAAACTTTATCTAATTAAAAAATTATGATACTTTCAAAATACATGTAAATATTCTTAGTGAAAGTGAATATTTATAAATCTGTGTTTGATTTTTGAAAAAAAGGGTAATACAATATGATATGTCTGAAAGTCGTTTTCTTTTTTTTTAGATCATTGTTTTTAAAATATACTATCGTTCACCACTTGAGGATTTTATCTCTTCCATTATTAATGTGTGAAAATAGGATAAAAATGTATATAGTTTCTTAAAATATTATTGTTTTCCAGGATCATCAGATTATTTATTCATACTTGCATGGACTCGAAGCGCTGTCCTCGCTTCGCGAGGCGTCTCTCAGGGCCATCTGCAAAACCGTCCGTTATGAGGCTTACGAAGCCAATGACATTTTGTACTGGTAAGTCAGCATTTTTTGTTTTCTCTACATTTTTCTCATCTTATTTGTTTTTTAAATCATATTTTTATTTTTAAAAATCAGGAGTTATCCTGAGGAAGGAAATACTATCAAAATCGTTCATTTGATTTTCGTTTGTTAAATGACACGCTCCAAGAGAGTATATTGTAATCGCCAAAAGATTAGACCTTTATGTGGTAATGAATTCATTTTCATGAGTGTTTTTCCTCAGTCTGAAATTTCCTGATGTGACAAAAATATTTCAATTGTAATACCTGCCTGCCAGTTTGCTGATAACTTAAAATAAACAAAAAAATCTAGAATAACAAAATTCGTTATATGGCCTTATTGTAGACATACCTATTCTATCAGATACAGCCTTATTGAAAAAAATTTTTATCCACATTTGCTCAATATCTGGGTATTTGAGGTCTATCTGTCCATTGCTGTGATGGAAATACGGTAATTCAAAAACATAATGAGATAGATAAATGAAATTAGGAATAAGACTTTTTCTGCTGGTATTGTAACCCAGTATCAAAATTCTTTATTTGCCAAAGAGATAATAAAATCTAGAATAACAAAATACGTTATATGACCTTATTGTAGACATACCTATTCTATCAGATATGGCCTTATTGAAAAAATATTCTATCCAATTTTGCTCAATATCTGGGTATTTGAGGTCTATCTGTCCATTGTTGTGATGGAAATACGGTAATTCAAAAACATGAGACAGATAGATGAAATTAGGAATAAGACTTTCGCTGCTAGTGTTGTAGCTCAATATCACAATTCTGATCTTATTTGCCAAAGAGATAAGAAAATCTATAATAATAAAATTCGTTATGCCAAAGAAATAAGAAAATCTAGAATAACTAAATTCGTTATATGGCCTTATTGTAGACATACCGTATTCTATCAGATATAGCCTTATTGTAAAAATATTCTATCCTATTATATCCTAAAAATACTCTATTCTATCAATATCTGGGTGCTTGTAGTCTATCAGTCCATAAATGAGATGGAAACACGGTAATTCAAAAACGTTAGGAGATACGTAGACGAAATTATTGATACAGTTTTTATTGATAGAATTGTAGTTCAATATCAGAATTCTTATCTTATTTGTCATAGATATTTTTAAAAATCTAGAATAATAAGATTCATTTTATAACCTGATTGTAGACTTACTGAATTCTATCAAATGCAGGTTTATTGTAAAAATATTCTGTCCATATTTTGGTCAATATCCGGGTATTTGAAGTTCACCGTCGTGAAGGAAACATGGTATCTCAAAAACACAATCAGATAGATAAAATTAAAAACAGGATTCTTGCTGTTAGTTTTGTAGCCCAATATCAAAATTCTTATTCTTTTTGTCAAAGTGGTGACTATTTGTCGATCTGCGTATTTGTGCGTATTCAGATACGATAACCTAAAACTGTCTTATGCTAGATTGGAAATTTTTAGTATATGACAGTTACATTAATATTATAATCGACTGCATTGTGGAATATGATTTGGCATTGCTATGTGAGAGTAATAAACTCAAAAATAAACATGCAAGATAAATAAGATTTAGTATGTACTCTTGACATCTATAAATCTATATCTATTTTAGATCAAATAAGTCAACAAACGTTGGTCTAAAGTCTATATCCTCTTTTGTTGATTATACTAAATATTAAGCAGATCATAACCTGCAAGTGTACTGGAATGTGTGTATCGTTTGTATGTTTCTGAAGTTGCCGTGCGTATAGATATTACTAAACATAAATCAAAATGAACAACATTTGGTTGATTGGTTAAAATGATATATCGGAATTTAAATTTGTTTCGCCATAGCAAGCAGTGGCATGTTAGCTAGATTTTTAAGATATGATAATGGAACTAACTAGTGTGGTCTCCCTAAAACTTTCTCGCATACTCTCTTATAAACTTGGCATGACAGAGCATGACTATGGAATATTGAATGCTATGAAATATTGAATTTTGATAAGAATTTAGCATTTTTACAGAATTTATCGTTTCATCCTTAATGAGTTATTTGGCGACTAATCCCTGACAGGCGTTAACAGCATGCAAAAATTGAATTTGTTTTAGGTTCGTTTTTCTTAACCGATTGAAACAAATATTTGACACATGACTGCGCTTGTAATAACAAAACCTCATACCTAATTTGATATATTTAAGTCATTGCGTTTTTTACTTACCGCGTCAACAAGTATATGAAAGCAAAGACCGACAGACAGTTAACCTGTTGTTGGATTTGGCTCAAAATTTGACAAGTTTCTACATTAAAGATATTAAATCTTTATACCGAATTTTATCTTTGTAACTCTTTTTTATTTTGAAATTATTGTGTTAACTTATGTTCGGACAGACGGACTTCCTCTGAACAGATCTTACGCAAAATTTGATAAAAATCTGCAAATTTGGTGTAAAGACCGTATACCAAATTTCATCTATGTAGCTCAAAGTATTTTTGTGCTATTTTTATCTCAAACAGGCGGAAGGACGAACATTTTCCAAAAAGGTGTTTTTCCAATTTGGGAAGTCTGAAATGTGGAGATTTGTCAAAATCTCATATTCGAATTTTTTTAACGACTACTAGGCTTTCTCTCTATACTATGTATAAGAAAAAGCTTTAAAAAATAAATGAGGTATGATTATTAGAGAATAAAATTAATAGGAAAAATAAAAATTTCAATGAAAACTTTATTATGCTATTTATTGCGAATTTAAAAAGAATAGAAGATCATATTTTAAATTTATACTTTTTAAGGAATTAGGGAAAATTTTATGAAAAGATTTCTTTCACGCAAAAGCTTCTCGAAATTAGAAAAAAAGTAGTAATAAATTTTTTTTGTCAATAATACTACAGGTTTTTCTTGAAATTCATTTTATGAATCACTTTTTTTTTATCAGAGCTTGGAAACCAATCGTGGAGATTATTGGACATTGCGCTTTTTCCATACCCTATCTAAATCTCATCAATAGCTTAAGAGATCTTAATAGATTGATTAAATGCGAAATAAATACAAAAAATATTTGTCCATTTCGAGATCATAAGTGGAAAATTTCACCTGGGATATAAAAGTAAGAAAAATTTCAAAACTCATATCGCCTCAGAAAACGAATGACAAACGATTACAAAATTCTATTTTTCCAAACATGAAACGAGTTGAATTATCGTGTAAAACAATAACCCATAACATTCCAACTATCTTTCAAGAAAATAATAGTATATCTGTTCCACATGATACAAAAGACAACGAATAGCGGAAACAATTGATCTCCCTCCTCGGCTCTTCCACCATTCTCGTGTTCCAAGTAAACTTGGGGGGACGTATCCGAATACTTCTCCCAAACAACAATTAACAACGGATCCTTTTTAACGCCCTTTGTATGCGATTCCCACTCTGAAAGCCCTCAGGGGAGAAACCAAATCGAATTTCCTGCTTCGTCTCAGCAAATCCGATTGGTTAACTCTTTTCACGATAATCGAATCGGACACGAGCATTCTTAGAGAACCCAACAAATCCAGGATACATTTCACCGATTGTTTCTTTTTATTCCTTCCAAAAGGCCCAGTGTCTTCATTACAGCTAATTAACAACGGCAGGGAAACGAAACATTTTAATGATGTACCAATGCAGGAGAAATTGTTGCTTGTCTTGCAGTAGTTGCCGTATGAGTTGGATCCTTCCTCCTCTCTTCTTTGCATAACAAACGTCTTCACGGTTCGTTTCGAATTTCGAGTAATAACGTTTACCAGAGAGCTTTCACTGTTTCTCTCTAATCACAAATTGAAGATGCTACTTCTGCTGCCTTTTTCTCGGTTTTGGAAGCGCTTGTATGTGTAAATCAAATTCGTAGATGGTGGTGGTTAGAAGAGAATAGGATTGGATTGCGCAGTTCGATGAACAAAAGGAAAAGGTTTTGGTTTCGATGATGTCGATAATAATGAGCTTTCTATCCCGTTTTGTGTGTTATTGCGTTTTCTAACACAGAAACTTGAGTGAAATGGGTAATTGTGTTAAATAATACAGCGCAATTGACACTGGTTGGAGAAATTTCCAGATGACGAATACCAGCACTTATTTCGGTAAACACGCACTTAAAAGTACAGTGGTTGCATATTGCACTAATTTTATAGTGTTGCTTTGCAGTTTTTTCCACTGTCACAAGTGTCAACAGAATTGATAATAGTGATTTTAGGTGATAATAATACATATTCAAGGATGTTAATAATAATGAATTTAATTTTTGCCCCCTTTGAGTATTTGTGTATCAATAACAGTAGCAACATTGGTAAAATCGGTAATTGTGAAGAATTATAAACAAAGCATGACTGACACCGAATTCCAGATTACTAGTTGCCAGCATATATTTTGGTAAATATACATTAAATTTCCCTGATGGCATATTACACTGTGTTTATAATGTTTTTGCTGTTGATGTATTATTTCCACTGTTACAAAAGTAAACAAAGTTGATAATGGTGATTTTAGGTGATAATAATGAGTGAAGTTCAATAATGCTGATAATTTTGAATTTAATTTTTGACAAATTGTTGTATCAGTTCCAGTCGAAACATGGGTAAAAATAATAATAGCGTATAATAAGTCAGCCATCTAACTCTCCGACCCGCTACGAAGGCACACGGATTTAAATCATAAAACTGAATGACCGGACCGCCGCAACAGCAACATTGGTGGGAACTGTGGTTGAGTCCTAAGGGCCGTCACCGGCCATGGTACAACCCTCCCCGAAGGAAGTACGTCCCGTCATCGATGGGAGGAGTCAGATCTCCCACCTATTAGTGTACCCACCAGGGTGGCGAGATCCAACCACCATGCCGGAAGCATCTCATCCTCATTTCGACGTGCCCCCCAGGGGGTAATAGCGTATAATAAACAAATTACAACTGACATTGTTGAAAATAAATTCCAAATAACTTGGCTCCAACGCATATTTAGGTAAACACGTGCTGAACGAAGCGCAATGATAGAAAACTGCGCTGTATTTGTATTTTTGTTTTGTAATGCTTTCACTATCTCTGTATTAGTTTCTACTGTTACAAGGGTACTGTTGTTAGTTGATAATAACGATTTCAGGAGATAATAATAAATCAAGTTCAATGATGCTGATAATCATGAATGTAATTTTATTCAATTTTTCTATCAATCCCATTCGAAATTAGTAAACGAAGTCCAAATGCAGAAAATTGTGCTTTTTCTGCATTACTTTATACTGTCAGCCTAGATTGCATTCTTGCTAAGTTAACAAATTGTTAATGAAAGAACTTCCCTGCGATTGCATAGGGATATTATTGTTAAATTACTCTGCTGAGATCCGTATTGTTAAATAGACAATAAAGGCAACTGCCTACATGCACCCAAGAGCTTGCTTTATTTGTTATACTTTCGAAATAAGTTAATTTCATAGCTTCCTTTGTTTCTCGAATTGCGAATGTATTACTCGAATTTCTTCAAATAAAAATAGTTTTTGATTTCAAAATTTAATTTTTTTTTCTTTCAAAATTTAATCCTCTTCCCAAGTTTTTAAAGTCGCTTGCAGATTAGTTTAGTCCAAAGTTTCACAGTTAATTTATTCATTCATTAGTCGGACGTCTTATTAGTCTATGTATGTATTAGTCTAGTATTGAGCTAAGAAAATGTTATAATTTTTTTGTCATTTCGTTTTGATGTTTTTATACTCGAGATACTGAAACTAAAGATAACATTTTTTTTAAAGTAACCCCCAATTAATTGTTTGTTATCGCCATTTGTCAAAATATATCTTTATATTTTTATTGCCTGTGTCCACATGTGCAGTGAAAGTAGTATGATTTGTAATGTAAAAATATAATAAATATTGATACTAAAAGGAGCTTTAAGATGAGATATTAAATTTTAAAAAAAGTCAATCCCGAATATATGTTTAGAAATTGAAACTCAAAAGAGGAGAGCCCAGAACTTGCAATGCAAGGTCCCTTACAAGCTTTAATCTGGCCTGGAGCCTGCTTATAGGCTTAACATTAAACATATTGACACATACCTATTTTTGTCACAAACGGTCAACTTATTAGTCTGTAATTAAGGACTTTCGTTATAGTTTGTAATCCATCAGATAGCTTAACTAATACAGAAATAGTTAAATTTACATTCAATTCTTATCAAAATAGCATCAAATGAAAAGTACAACAGAAACTAACCTAAAAATGGCCATTAATACAGAATATTCATGTTTGGGTTGGGCCAGGTTAGTACTGAAAGTGTTAAAATTATCGGAAATTTGATAATATATCTTTATAGAAATTTTTATAGGTATGCATTAAAAGTTTTTAAAATATAGTAAAATATCAAAAAATAAATATTATTTTCAAATTCTTTACATAATCTTGAAAATAAACTAAGCGAAAGAAAAAATAAAGGAATGCTTTCGGATAAACATAAAAATCAAATTCACCTGTCCTATCAAAAGAAGCTGGGAATTAATAAATTTATCAAATTGAACTAAATTAAATTTTTGAATAGAAATGAGAGTGTAATTTCCAAAATTATATAATGATATTTTCACTATTATTTCAAAGATTTTTTTCATTCTTATAATTTCTGAATAAAAACTTTTAATTTTCCTTTAAACCTTTTTTTTTTCAATATGAATATTTAATTTAAATCCAGATATATTAAAATAACTATTTGTGTTTCTACCAACTTTAGAAATTTCATCGCGTAAAAGTTTTTCGGAATAAATATATTTCAATGCTTAAGAAATTTTCAATATATATATAAAAGGAGACACTCTGTCCCAATAGTTTCAAAACTTTTTTTTTTCATTCTTGTCTGAGTCACATGCAAAACTGGAGCAAACACAGAATTTTACTTTTTGTTATTCTATCGGAAAATAAATTTGTTTGTGACTGGGAAATTTAAAAATTTATATAGCGGATCTTTGGTTTTTATGAAATTCTTCTTTCGGAAAATGTCTTTCTATATCATGAATTTATTTCATCAAATTATGTAAACAAAATGATTCCAAATTTTTGAATAAATTTCAGGCAGTGAGAGTTAATAATTTTTATTATACTGAATAATTCATCTTTACTTTCAGAATCTCTTGCAGAAATTTACTAAGGTTTATAATTTTTCAACGAACTAGCCACATTTTATTACCAGCTTCTTCTTCCAGATTATGGGCTTTTATAAGTTGTTAAAAAATTAATATAGGAAGCATTTTTTTTTATCATGTGAGAACATATTGCTTTCGTTTTTGGGGTTTGAAGCTACAAAATGCTCGGCAGAAAATTGGCTATTCATCGCTTTTGAGGCATCAATTTTTCGCTTTTAGGATTGTTAGAAATGATAAAGGTCGTCAGATTTGGTGACTTATTGCCAACAAAAAGCCTACAACTTGGTACAAATGTCCGCCATGTGTCTGGTTCTCCTATCTGGCCAATAAAGAGCAGGATCTTAAGAAGATGCTCGAAGAAGCATAAAGAAGAAAATGGGAATTAACGTGAAACAGCGAGGTGAGGTATCGAAAGGTTTATATATATAAGTAAAAAAAGTTTTGGAACTCGAACGATTTTGAGATGGGAAAAGTAAGAACATAGTTTTGCGAATATCAACTCATGTATAATTTGATAGTCACGTGATTGTTTAAAACCGGTTTAAACTGGTCTTTTACGAAAAAAAAATCTGGCCTCGAGGAAAGAAAAATTTATAATTCGGTCGATTTTGAGATGGTTTTTGACCATCATCGCTTTTTTAATTATTGGTGATTGCGAAATATGAATCCTGTGAAAACATGTTTTTTGCCGGATTGATACTACGTAACATAAATTAATGTTCTCACATGATAACTTGAAATTTGCGATAGCAGATTCCAATTTTTTTTCTCTTTTTTTTTATTTAATTTAAATCCATATTCTTTAAAATATCTTTTTCTTTCTCTTTCAAATTTGGAATTTTCACCACATAAAAATTCGCGGAATAAACATACTTCGATGCTTAAGAAATTTACAATATAAAAAAAAAATACAAAAGGAGACGTTCTGTTCCAATAGTTTCAAATAGTTTTCTCATCCTTGTCTCAGTCACATGCAAAACTAAAGCAAGTTCAGAATTTAAACTTTTATTATACTATAGAAAAAATTTGTTTATGACTGGAAAATTTAGAAATATATATAACGGAACTGTGGTTTTTATGAAATCCTTTTCTCGGAAAATGTCTTTCTGCATCATGAATTTAATTCATCAAATTATATAAATAGAATTATTGCAGGTTTTTGAATAAATATCAGACAATGCGAGTCAATTTTTTTTTATTATATTGAATAATTAATCCTTTTATTCAGAATCTCTTGCTGAAATTTACTCAGACTTACAATTTTTCAATAAACTAGCCGGCTTTCGCTTGCTTCTCCGCCCAGATTATTTCTTTAGTACGCTGTTAAGCGATTAATAAAAAAAATGCATTTTTAAAAAATTTCATCTTGTTATTTGATACATGAATTTAATTTACTCTATCTTCAAATTATTGTGAGTGTAAATTGAAAAAATAAAATCTGTTAAAATTTTTGCAAATCTGTGATGTTTTCCACCACGGTTAGCTCTATAACTGAAAAGACCGTTTTGCGATCGATTTCTTCTTCTTTTTTTTTTCCCCCCTAAAATCTAGTGTCATCATTTTGAAAAGAAAGAAGCAGTATCATAAATAAACTAACCATTTTCTCTTTAATGAATTTGTTCCTTATATATATATATATATATATATATAT
>JAPMOR010048896.1:310292-335157 GCA_026543865.1 Argiope aurantia | reverse complement strand
TATATATATATATATAATATTTGTATTAGATGCGGATATGCAGTTTTGATGTAAATTCCACACGTCAAACTTTAATTGTCTTGCATGCTTTTTCAATTACTGTGTTCATATACACATTAAAACAAATACAATCTAAACATTGGCCTGTTTTATCCAAGGATTTCTACAATTTTGGTATTTACAATTTCTACAATATTGGCTCTATCTTGGCCATTTTTTTACTGTTATTCTATTCGCATGATTTAAGGCAGACACGATTCCAAAAACGTAGTTTTTGTCTCAAAGAGATCTACAATGTTAAGATCATCAAATTTCCTTTGGATATATATATATATTAGAAAGTAAAAAGTAAGTCATGCTGACTTGCTGTAAAATAGAATAATTTTATAGCATTTTGTATGCCCACTCATATATATTTGTAGTGTTGATTTATTTCAATGGTTCAGCATGTCGTAATAGATTTGCAAGTATTTGAGTGTATTTTCTTCATTAATCCCAGCATCGGTTTTATCAGTTTCAAATGCATGTTTGTAGAGACAATCACCGAAATTTATTTTCTGGCCGATATTTTGTAGTTATGTTCAAATAAGATGTCAATTGAAATTTCTTTTAAATATTTGTGTCATACAAATAACGGAATAATTTGGCTCCGTATAGACAAATCTGGTTCGTGTGCCATTATAGCCGAACCAAATCGAATTTTGTAAATGCATGGTATATAATTCTAAAAATAAATTTTTAACTGCAAAACAGTAATTATTAAAATAGGGCAGCAGAAGCTTCTCTATTGAATAAAAAATATTTTTGTGTATCAGATATATTTTAAAAAAGCTTCTGTAGTAGCTGAAATTTTTCAATAGTACAATATTTTAAAAAGTGAAATGTATACATTGAATTACTAGAAATATTCAATATTAGTATTCCAAAATGATTTATATTCTCTTATTTCATTTTCGATAAGAAGTATGCTGCATTTTCATTGTATGATATTTTAAAAAAAACATAGCAAACTATCTGGTTATTTGATTTTTTTTATCTATAAATAATTTTCTTTCAATTACTTTAAATTATTTGATAAATATTAAACACGAAATCTATCGCATTTCACCGAAAAAAAGATTCGTCTTTATTTTTTTCTCAGAAGAATGTGATGTTTCCAAAAACCAGCAACCTTTCCCAAAAGCTCAACAAGAACTACATCCGCTGTTTGAAGAAAAATACAGATGATATTTCTAATTTAATAGAAATATTTATTTTATTGCATTTATGAATTCAAAACACAATGAGCAAACTATTTCCCTCTAAAATTACACCAAATAAATTTAGACCCTCTATAAATAAAGTAATGGTCAACTGTCTATGGCCTAAGAAGTAGGCAATAAAATTTACCCAAACCACATTTATTCCATGCAAAATTATTTCAAAGAATCATATAAAAATTGGTTCCGCCGATTGCCGTAAATTATTAAGAAAGGACATCCCCACTCAAGAAGGTCAAAACAATCACCCACCTGAAGCATTCATTTCTCTTTCCTTTGATAGAAGCAATGCTCATTTCTTTAGCCTTATTAGGTCCAAGATCGTCAGACAATGGATCCCCTGATAACCTCCCAGTCGAACAATCAAATGTCGACGACCACGCACTTGCTTCCACAGAAAAAGGCATCCGTCCATGAAATAATGATGACTTATTCCTCCTGTTCTATAGTTTTGGAACAGGTCATTAAATATTTAAAGACTTGTTTGTTTCGTAATTACCGCACCGGGCTCATTGCGATGGATTTCTCCTAATGAGTGATTAAGGCTCCGGTTTTGATTCTTTGTTACACCTACGCACTGGTGGTGCAGACGAAAGACAAATTTTGGGCACCGTGAGTAATTTTTCGGGGGAGTGAGGGAGGAATGATTAATCATTTTTTAAGTAATTTCATCTGCTTCAGAATCATTTCGAAGTATTTCTTCAAATGAGTAATTAAGTTTATCGTAATAAGTAATTCTTTTTGATTCTTTGCTACTCTCTCCATGTTATATTAAATTATTCGAATATTGAAATTTTGGATACCATGAGTTACTCTCTCGTAGGGTCCTTGATTTAATCATTTTATTAATTTGCTTACCAGAAATATAATAGATTTATCCATAAAAAAATAATGCACTTTGGTAATTCGCAGTGGTGTAACAATGCTAAATGGCTCATGGGAACGTACTATAATTTTTTTTCCGCCCCAGTCGCCATCAGTATATATGGCACCAGGGGGTTGGTATTAGTTTTTCTTTTTTCGTATTTTCATCTTGTTTGGTTTTGAAAATGGCATGAGAGCATTAATGTTTCATTTCCATGGGAAGGGCATTCCCCAACAAGACTGACCCCCTGGAACATCAATACTTTCTTGCCCCCTGTTGTAACACCATTAGTGCTTCGACAAGAACTGGTGGGAAGTTTCTTCCATCGACTTTCTTTTATATTTCTTATAATGTAAAACTTTGCGTTTAGCCTCATCGTAACACTTTGCGTTTAGCCACCGAGTTCACATCTTAGAGATATTCTCATTAACTCTCTCACCGTCCTCTCCTATCCTTGAAAATTTGTTTTTACTCTGCTTTTTGCCGCATTAGAACAAAAAAATAATAATGAACTCAAACAAGTAAACATTTACATCGCGTTTTAAAGTTTTAAAATGTGGAAGAACGCTTGAACGGCGTTACGGCCGCCCTGTGGAAGTTTCACTTGAACGCGCTAGACTCGTTACGGACAACGAAGAGGTTAACAGAGTGGATATAAAATTTGATCTTGATCAACAATTTTAGTATCAAATCAGCATATATGGATGTATTCATAATCTTGGTATATCTATATATCCAATTGCATCCATCTAACTTTTTTTTATTTTCCATTGTCTTCGCATTAACAAGAATTAATAGACAACTATATGGCAAGTGTTCCGAAACTCTCTATCAATGTGTAATTATGTTATAACGGTTTATACCATATTTCATTTATTTGCATTTTTACTTTACCGTATGCGTAGTTTAGAGAAAGTACTGTAATCATTAAAAAAATTCGAATTCGAGATTTTAACGAATCTTCACGTTTTACATCTCCTTGAGTTCGAGAAACATATTTTTTGGAAAGCATCCATCTGTCTGTCTGAGAAAGATACTCTAAAACGCTTTGAGCCAAGAAGGATGAAATTTGGTATATAGGTTTTACTCCAAATCTATACATTTCTATCAAATTTTGAAATCTGGTTGTTCGAAAGTAACATTACACGATAACTGCAAAGCTTAAAAATCTAGATAGATCGGTACGCAAATTTAACATCTAACACCTGCCAAATCCAAACACGTGTTGACTGTCTGTCGGTCTGTACTTTCAGAAATATGTAAACGCGATCATTCAAGAACGCAATGACCTAAATAAATCAAATTTGGTGTATTATTTTGTTACCACAAAGTCAGTTTTGTGTCAAATATATATTTCAGTCGTTTGCGAAAAACGTGTCTACAATTCAAATTCAACTTTCGAATACTATTAATGGGCGTCTGAAACCGAAATTCGATTTTTAGATATTTTTGACCATAAGCCAGGGATTAATTGTGAATTAAAAACCTCGCCAAGAATGACGCGATAGTTCAGTAAAAATGCTAAACTCTCGCCAAAGGCAGTATTTCTATCATATATCCGAGAATATGCAAAAAAGTTTTGGGGGACTTATTCCCGTTGGTTGAATTATAGTGTTAACGTACTCTTGATATAATATACAGATTTCATGATAATGGATGTCACCCAAACTTTACTGTTAATCTTACACTTTTGATGCAAAAACCACATACCAAATTTCGTTTGGGATTTTCGGAGAGTGCATGGATAAGAAGTTACTGTATAAGTAAGCAGTTTTTCGCTTTCCCTAAACGTACAGTAATGGCTGTGGGATTAGATTGATCATTTTCCGATAATATAGTGTACTTCCTTCGAGAAGGATGGGTACATGATCCTGTGATGGTCATTTTTCACTGAGCACAATACCCATGTTATTAGGTGGTGACTCAATCCTTCGAGCCAAGGAAAGAGGAGGATTTATCAATTTGGGTTTGCGTACATGCAAACATTTGGTAGAAATTAATAGAGAATCGGAATACCTTCTACCTCTTTCCCCATGCAAAAATATTATTATTATTATGTGAAAGCATGATGTTGTTTGGGTTTAGGGTTTTTGAAGCCTCAAAATGCACGTTCAGAAAATTGGTGATTTATCACTTATGAGGCATTAATTTTTCACTTTTAAGGTTATTAGAAGATAATAAAGAAGGTTTCCACATTTGGCAACTTATCGCCAATAAAAAGTTAGGTCGCAAATGTCAGCCATGTACCCGATTCTGCTGTCTGGCCAATAAAGGGCTGGATCGTAGGAAGTTATCGCCTGAAGAAGCACAGGAAAGAAAGTGAGAATGAACGCGAAACAGCGAGGTTTAGGTATCGAAAGTTATTTATATAATTTATTTTTAGTTTAATATTTTTCTAGTTGGCAAAAAAAGTTTTGAAATTCGAAACAATTTGAAGATGAAAAAAAAAATCACTTTTCTAAAAATCCGACACATGTGTAATCTAACAGCCACATGATTATTTAAAACTGGTTTAAACTAGTTCACGAAAAAAATTTGGCTTCGAGAAAAAATTTTTAGAACTCCATTGATTTTGAGATGGTCAAAAAAAAAAAACCCATCGATTTTTCTAAATTTTAGTGATTGCGAAATACGAGTCATATGAGAACATATTTTCCTGTTCGTACTGATACCACGTGCCTTAAATAAATAATGTCCTTACGTGATAACTTGAAATTTGGGATAGCAGATTTCAGTTATATATCAATAATATTTATTCTTGCGCATTAAGTGATCATATTAAACTGAATAAATCAGTGGTTTATTCTCAACAATACATGCGAATCAATCCAAATGGGTAATTATCCTTAGCGAAATACTTTCTCATCCTTCTAGAAACGAAGAATTGCTTTCTAATTTGGTCCATCTGATTAACTCTGAAAATGCACGCAAAGACATTCGCATAGCCGGAACGGAATAAATTAATCATCTCAAGATTAGAAAAGAAGAAGAAACTATCTTCCGGAGAGAAAGTTTTCATTCTTTCACGCGACGATATCCCGACGATAAAGGAATTTGAAAATAATAGATGCACGTAAAACAAAATTGGAATTTATTACCGCGAATATCAGTTTATCGAGTACCAGTATAAATTTTGATTAACAAGTACTTCGAAGTAACTTTTCAAATTGTGCCTAAAATTCAGTCTTTTAATAAAAAAAAATGAAATTTGCTGTCACAAATTTCAAGTTATTATGTGTTATCAAGTTATCATGCCATTCCGACAGAAAACATCCATGTTCTCACATGGCTCATATTTCGCAATCTCCAACATTTAGAAAATCTAAATATGGTTTTTGACCATCTCAGAATCAATCGAGTTATAAATTTTTTTCTTGAGACCAGATATTTTTTTTTGTGAAAAACCGGTTTAAACTGATTTGTAGTAATCGCGTGACTATCAGATTAAGCAAGCGTCGATAATTAGAAAATTGAGGGTCCATCCCATCTCCAAATCGTTCGAGTTCAAAACTTGGTCTAAAAGCCTCCCTCCCCCTTTTTTTTGCGAAAATTTGATTTAAACTGATTAAATTAAACGTCCCGTGATTGTTGTATTGTATTGCGCAGTCGTTAACTTTTAGGAGAGCGATGGGGTGTTTTTTTTTTCAGCTCAAAATCGCTCGAGCTCCAAAACTTTTTTTATCGGATAGAAAAATTAAGTGTGGGTGTGTGTTTTAAATTTTAAATTTTTTGTTGGTGATAAGTCGTCAAATCTGACAGCCTTCTTTATCATTTTCTAATTACCCTAAAAGCGAAAAATTGATGCCTCAAAAGCGATAAATCGTCAATTTTAAGCCCGTGCATTTTGTGGCTTCAAAAACCTTAAACCAAGGCAACATCTTGTTCTAGCATGATAATAACGTCATCATGATGTGACAAATCTTACAAGACAGATGTGTAAAACTTGGTACGCGATTTTAATAACGATATTTAACCAAATAAATAAAAAAAAAGGTAGACAAAATGTGATCTCGAGTTTCTTTGCGCTCCTGTGAAATTAAACCTGAAACACTCCATTTTGTATATCATAATATCGAGTTCCAAACTCCTTCAATAGTTTCATATGCAATAAAATCTAGAGTATCCGAACTGACTGGAGTGTAACCTTTTCAAATAATGTAAAACCCGCTTAATAGAAACCAATTTTTAATGAATACTACTTTCCTTTCAATAAAGTTTCAAAAATTGTTTATTTGAAATAATACTGCTGCCTAGAAATAACTACAAGTATACTACTAAATTTGAAGTGTCTTATAAGTTATTAATACCTTTATATACATTTATCATTACATTACATTTATATGCATTTTTTTGTAACAGTAATTAGTTTTGACAATGTCTGTTACCTGTTTCTTGTGATAAGCCTATATCTCGATTAGCCACGAATGCTAGTGTTTCTTGTGTTACATACTCATTTTCCTAATGGTTCTTTAATGCGGCACAGTATCATCTAAACACTTTTTTTTTAATTTTAATATTTTGGAATTGTATTTTAATAGTATTTTATGTAGAATAGGCACTCTATAATTGTTCCCCTCAATAAATTTAAAATTATTTCTATTATTCTATTTTTGTCAAATTTAATTTTTAAAAAAAATGCGCTTTTGTTACTGTAGATTTTTCTAGAAAATTTCTTTCAGGATATCTACGGTCGTGAGACCAAATATGTGGAATTCAATCAAATTTTGAACAAAATCCGTTCAGAAGTCTGTCTGTCCGGTTTTCCGAATAAAAGTTAACATAACCACGAAACGAAGACAGTTAGGTAGATGAAATTTGGTACAGAGATTTAATATCTGTTGTGTGCAGACATCTGTAAAATTGTAAACCAAATCCAACTACTGGTGACTGTCTTGTTTATTTGTTTTTTTGAAAACATACGAACGTGAGAATTCAAAAACGCAATGGCTTAAATATATGAAATTTAATGTGATTTTGTGGCTATAAGAATAACTCTATGTAAATAAGTGGCAAGTGTTTCGAAATCTTCGATGGATCAATTATGGTGACAGCATCTTATACCAAACTTCATTTATTTTCATTTTTACTTCCTCCTATATGTAGTATAGAGAAAATATAGTAATCATCAGAAAATCTAAACTCGAGATATTGACAAATATATTTTTGCTTCCTGACATTTTTGGAAACTGTCCGTCTGTTTGTCTGTGACAAAGCTTAACTTAAAAACGCTTTGAACTGGGCCGTTGAAATTTGGTACACGTTCTTGACACCAAATTCGCAGCTTTCTATCCAATTTTGAGCTAATTCCTTTCAGAAGTCTGTCTGTCCAAATGTAACTTAACACAATATCTACAAAATGACGAAAACTGGATAGAAAAGACTCTGTGTACAGATTTAACATCTATAGTGTAGACACCTGCGAAATTTTGTGCCAAATACAACAACTTGTTGATTGTCTTTTATTCTGTACTTTCCGAAACATGTAAACATGATAGTTAAGAAACGCAATGCTTTAATTATATCAAATTTGGTATGAGATTTTGTGACTACAAGTGTAGTTTTGCGTCAAATTTGTTGTTTCATTTGGTAGGAAAAAATTATTCTAAAGCACAAAATCGATTTTCGGATACTATTAATCGTACGCCAGGATGTGATCACCAATAATCACTCGATACATTCAGTAAAAATACTAAATTCATGCCAAAGGTTAGTATTTTATAATTATTGTATACCAATGTCATACAAGAGGTTTTTTGTGATAACACCTTTAATAAAGCAGAACCCAGTCTCATACCCCCGTTTCCGTAATCAATATTGTCACTGAACTGTTTGATGACCATGTTATGGGAATTTTATTAAATACCAGAATATTTAAGAAGAAAAAACAAAAATAAATATGTACGGAATTTCCAAATATGTAAGAAATGTTAATAATATAAAATCGTTTACAACGATTTTCTACTTTGAAATATTATAGAAAAGTTATCTGCGAAAAAGTTTTGGAGAGACTGCTTCAGCTCGCTATTAGTAGAAATGGAAATGAAAAAAAGGTTATATTTTTTTTTGGTACCAGATCTATCGATAAACATTCGAATTATAAAGTGTCTGTTGTATGAGCAAAATTCCCCTTCAGCAGTATGAAACAGAATAAATTTGTATTATCAGGAGCATGCAGATAACTTAACATCTCAGCCAAACTTTAAAAGATTAACTTGATTCTAGTAACTTCATCCCTTCTTTCCCATCGTCATCATAATTTAGCATCCACTGCAGCGAGGCGAATCGTGTTCAATTTTTAACATGAACTGCTTAAATGTTATTTAAAAAAAACTCATTACTCAAGGTGAAAAAAAAGTTGATGAGCGAATTTATCGGAAACGTACAGAAGCCGATTAGGTATCCGAAATGGTTTCTAGGCATATTGGACTTGTAATGGATTCTCCCACAGTCTGATAGAACTTCACACCTGCCTAACCAGAGATATACAAACACGGATGGCTGCTTTGCGAAATCAAGGTTCACGTGCTGATTTAAAAAAAATAATAACATTGGGATGATTTCGATTAGGTAGAAAACTACGGATGATTTACTTTTGAATTAGAAAATAATTTCAGTATTTTGTTTTAAGATTCTTGAAAAACTGAGCTGTCAGGTTTGATAGACCGTGTCTGTTTTTGAGTCCGAAACGATCGACGTAAATTTGTATTTTTTTAGGTGATTATTGTTTTGAAAATTAATGGTATTGATCTGTCTTCGAACTGTATTGATCTGAAGTATTTGCAAACCAGTCAAATAAATGAATTTAAATGAAATTTTTGTAATTTCATAGCAAATTATTATACATATGAATCTGGGAATATTTTTAAATCTTTTCTTTTTCCATTTTATGAACATTTTAGAACACAATAATAAATTAAATATAAAAAAATTTGAATTACAAAATATTTTTTTCTTTTTTCGTATTCGAATTTGAAATCACTAATTTAAATAGCCTTCATATTTTTGGACCTCTTGGCTCTAAAAATACAATAGATGGAATTACGTCTATTGTATTTGAAAAAAAAAGTATTTGTGTGTGAACTTAAGAATGGATCTAACAAGAGGAATGAAAGTGTCTTGACACAATAATCGCGCATTTTTCTCCCTTTTTGGCTCAGATTCGTCAACGGGTAGCATATCTACCGTTAATAGATATGCTACCCGTTTAATGTAAGTAACTTATTAAAAAGTAACTTTTATTTTAATTACTGTCTTAAATTAATAATTTATCATAATAAATAATGATAAATAATTTTCAATTCTTAATTCTTAATTAATAATTCTTCATATTTTTACTATTATGAATATGTTTATACTCTATCAAATGATGTCTCTATTACAGAATTCACTACTCCCAATTATATTTTGGTAAATAATAATCAAGTTTTGAAAATATCGATGCCAATGATTTTAATAAAACATAAATGTTTAAAATGTCAGAATTCAAACACATCGCGAAATAAATAAAAATGAATTAAAAATTCCATCTTTAAAATATGAATTAAAAAAGGGGATAAAAACACTTATTACTGGAAATTTAACGTTGCATAAAAAATAAACATAAATGTTGCATTTTTAATTATCTCTTTGAAAATTCTAACCTGAAGAACTTTTCAGCTTCTGCATCCAAAATAATGAATATAGATTATTTCCGAAATAACTTTTATTTAGATATTAATGAATATTTATATTTCATCGCAATAGTCTGCTTTAGTAGTAATGTTTCCTAAAATTCGAATGTTAATGTTTCTCTAGATTCATTCAATGAATCGAAAAATACGTTAAAATAAAAACCACGTAGTTATGCAGGAATTTTTAGTAAAAGTAAACTTAAGTTTTCATCATTTAGTGCTAACTATTTTACATGCTTAATTATTTAATATACGACTTATTAAATTGAAATCACATATATTTCGGCGCAGGGGTTTTAAATTTTTGTTTCAGTTCTTGGTTTACTACAAACAAGTTTTTAAAAAATTTGAATGTTTATAAGATGTTTAAAATAATGTATGCATTTTTCAATATAATTATACTTTAATGAAGTAAACATGCTTTTATTAGTGTATATTTGGCAATTTTAAAGGAAATATATGTTCTCTTTCTCTTTTTATCTTTGAATATGCTAATTATGTTTATTATTTTCTGCCATAAATTTAAAACTTTTGTTTCTAAATTTCTAAATAACTATGGATTATTATTTAAACCCAAAAATCAAATGCATTTCATTGAATTTGGAAATATAATTTGTTTAATAGTAATATGTATAATTTTTTTCAACAAATTAATAATTATATTAAAGCAAATAGTTTCGAACAAGAGAGATTCTATGAAAATTAGGAGGAATAAAGATAAAATCTCGATTTCTGGCCAAAGGATTCCAGATTCAAAATCTGATTTCATTAAAAATGCACCGAGTATGTAGGCTAGATGCACTTTATATCTGGCGCCATGGACCAAACATCTCTCATTAGTGCAGTACGAAAATTTGTAAAGAGGTATTCTAGCGCAGGTTTTGCCCTCGTCAACTAGATATGGTAAGAAATTACGAGGTTCATCTAAAAATGGCCATAATGTTGCTTGCATAAGGGACATTAATATAACTAAACTAAAATACTCTAGAGGAAAATTAGTTTTATTTCCTGTTATCTGTCTAGTTACAGAAGCTTAGGTTAAGATACAATATTTAAATTTCCATATTTTAATATGTACCAAACTTTTATAAAACCAAATATTGAGAAAATTATTGAAAAGATGTTTGAATTCATACCGAAAAACAATAAATTTGGTCGCGAATTTTATGAAGGTCTGCATTTTTGAAATAAAATCATATGACTGCTTTTATTTCTCTGGATGGTTGCAATGTGGTTGTTGCAACTATCATATTCATATGCTCATTAATTGACACATTCTAATTTAAAAATTATTATTTTTAAAAAGTCTGAAACATTAAAATGCAATTATATTGCTTATATTCAAAAAATATTTAATTCAAGTTTATTTTATACTTGTCAATCTATCAAAGTGTCGAAGTCGACTTTTTGGATGATCATATGTTTTCTTTATCTTTAATATATGAGGGTGCATTGGCCTAGTGGTGAAATCTCGATTTCACACCAGAGAGTTCCAAAGTTCGTGATCCTATTTTACCAATGAATTACCGTATAATCGTATCTGTTGTACATTAACCTCTTAATTGTTTTGATTTTTTTATTATGTATTAGATGACACCTTCCATTTTGGGAATGTGTTGTCTTTATGAGACGAATTTAGAATAAATAAGGTATTTGTGGATTATGTGTAATCTTTATATTGAATTATCTTAATTTTTAACGATTTAATTTTATCTTATGAATTAGGGAAAGATAATTCAATGCCCATATGATTCATGGGAAATACAGTTCAGATTTTAATCCGTCAAGAACAAATGCTCTACCACTGGTATGGAGTAAAAATTTGTAGAATCAGTATAGTCCTCGTCAGAGATCCGTCTTAATATAGCCTTCGTGTTTCTTCAGAACGTAATGCAAATATAACTTAACTAATATTAATATTAGAGAAAACTGCTAAGCATTTAAGTTAGATTACATAATAATAATGCATACATAATTAGCATATTTACCAAAAGAATTTTTTCTTTTTTTTGCGTTTCAATCGGCTATCTATTTTTTAAAACTTACTACCAGATGGAGCTGGTAATGAGAAATCAAAATTTAATTAAATTAATAATTTATTGATAAATAATTTCCAGTAATATTAAATAATGTACTGTCAGTAAAAATATATAAATATACATAATTTTGGTTTCCTAACGCATAAGTAAGTGAAGGAAAAATCGATTAAAATATTGAATCTTTGCGACCATGAAATAAGTAAAGTTAAATATAAGTACTTGACTAACCATATAACATTAAACAGAATATCTCAGAAGGAACAAAAAATATAACAATAGAATGAATTTTAAAAATAGGAATGATTGCTACAGTTGTATCACCAGAATATATGCCAATATAAAATCTGTATATTACGCAAAATCCGACCTCTCTGCAACCTTTGTACTGTATGATTGTTTTCTATTCTTCCCTCCTTTTCATTGAAAGAGAGGACATCAACTTAACAGCACATCCGTCGCACGCAACGACGATTATCGTGATCAACAAGTAATAAATCCAGCTTGCAATGCAACACTGTGCGCAGAATCTCGAAGAATTGTCCTGTTATCTTCATCAATTCGTCACCGTTTTAAAGTTGAGAGAAAGCGTTAACCTGGCGAAGTGTTTTTTGTTGGTATTGTGTAACAAAAGTTTGATGACTGAAAATTCAATTCCTCAGGCCTCAAATTCAATTGTATTGAGATAGTGTTGCAAACATATCGTGTTCTAAATTTTAAAATGTCAAACTGTTCTTTAAACCATTGTTTGAACTTTTTTTTCTGATACAATAGAAAAAAATGTTTTCTTTGAACTTCTAAGCTGTTACCCAACTTATTGCTCGAGATGATGTTAAGAGTTTTTATCAACTCTTGGGAACACGCAAACTAGAGATAGTGGTTTCTGCAAGCTGGACGTTGGTCTGACTCACGAATTTTGAAGTAAGCTTATGGTGAAGCAAAGGTATATTCTACTGAGGTCAGGGTTTTCGATCCACTTGCGCTTTTTTAACTTTAGAAAATCAGTTGATAATTAATATGAATATTTTTAAGTAAGGCTCACTTTGAATTTGAAAAATTCCTCTCGGCAAGTTGGAAGGTAAATGTAGATTCCTTTACATCTAAGTTACTATCTGGCAATAAAAATTGCTGATGTTAGAAGCAATCAAAATTGAAAGCGCGTGAAAATCCCTTTTCAATTTGGCTAACTGAAAATCCCTTTTCAGCCCCTAACTTCTAAGATAGTGCAGTTTTCGAAAAAATCATCGAAAAAAGTTGTTCATCTTCATGAGGCGCTAATTTGGCTAACTGGATTTATTTCCCTGTTTTCAATACTAAGAAAGTTATAGCGAAATGAAAAGTTCCACCTCTTTTGAGCTAGATGGGCCATCTGCGAATAGTCTGAGATATTTACATTTCTAACAGATTTCAAGTCAATTAAAATCCAAACAAAATTACTTTGATTATCCTGTTCATAAGATAACATGGATATAGCGTTATATGCATGCATATATATATATATATATATATATATATATAAAACTTTTGAAAGCAAGGTGGTTTTGGGTTCTAGTGACCATGATTAGCGAAGAACTTTTTCCGAAGTCTGAAATGAGAGCTATTGCAATAGGTAGTTTTCCTACAGGAAACTATTTATTTTTATTATTATACTTATTTCGATATTTATTTTCTGACTCTTCATTCCATTGTTTAGATCTCTATATATAAATGCTTATATTTATGGACAATGAATTTTTAGATATCTTCCTTATAGATTTCTGCTATCTGTGATGATGGCCAATTATTAATAACCGTTTTTACTTCGGCGGCAGTGTCTAAACGTCTACCACCCAGGAAAATCTTTAGATGAGAGAAGAGGATATAATCGCTAGGTGCAACATCAGTGCTTCAATGCGACTGATTGAATAGTTTTAAGCTAAAAGTTCTGATTAGATGTTGGGCTTGAACTGGTACATGCGATTTTGCACTACGCCATTACGATGTGGACCTTTACTTTACGTGCCTTGGACAATTTAGACCATTTTCATTTTATTTACCCTATTTACATTATTACAATGAACTTCGTCTATCTGGCGATGTTTTCATGTTTCTGGCTAAGATAACTTATCGTATCTTAGTCGGCCGAATTTCGATTTTTTTTCAACATTTTAACTTTATACTACGTAGTATGTTGATAGACATCTTGAATGCGTATGTCAATTTCCATGCCTACGTGCGCACTTATTTTCAGGCTGTGAGAAATTTGAAGTGGTATTAATAAACTGGCTTTAAAAAAAATATACATAAAAATAATCGCTTATTTGCTTTTAAATGCGATTTTTAAGGCTTATTCCATGGCTTCTTCATCCTACCCCAATCTCTACGTCGTTAATTAATTCGCCAATGAATAATGTCCATTCACCATTGCTGAATTTTTAGGGCATTTTTCGCCAAATATAATCATGAAAATATTTATTGCAACCTTAATAGCCGTTTATTACCTTTTTTTTTATTTCATCCAAGATGCAGACCCTTGGCGAATTTTTGGATGATTGGTACAATTTTGTTATTTTGTATTATTTTATACTTTATATTTTATTTTATGCTTTCTTTAACTCATCCATGATCTTTGTTAATTTTATATTTGTTATTTAATTTACTAATGGGATGAGTTGTTTTCTACAGTAACGATTTATTGTCACTTTTCTATAAGTTGATCGATTGTCAGCTGTTTGCTCTGTGAATTCTAATAGTTAATACGATTAACTTCCAAATGAAGCTGAAACTGCCTCTATTAAAAGAAAGGCTTTGTCGGTTCCAAAGGGATGTTCCTTATCAATTTTGAAAAAGAAGGAACAATTTTTTTTGTTAATCTTTTTATTTCAGAATTTTGTATTTGTATCTTATTCTAAAAATGAATTTTTGATGCGGAAAACAAAGTCGGGAATTCTTAGTACATGGGAGCGTAAGTTAAGTTTGTTATTTTGCTAGAAAGTAATAAAATTTGGTAATAATAGTCAGCTAGACAGAGAAGAATTAAGCCAGTTAGCTAGAATAAATGTGTGTGGTACAATGATATTTTATAACCCTTAATAATAATATAGGAAAATGTGTGGCTGTTGGATAGACAATTTGACCCACAACTATCGATAGCATACTCTGACGAAAAAAATTTTTCACTTCGGAGCAAATTTTTCAAAAATTGTAACTAATTAAAAACTGAGTGACGTTTGAGAGATTTTCGACAATAACTTCTGAAAATATTACTAGGCAGAACGAATTTTTACATTATTTTGATTTTTTTTTTTAATGATACCAATTCAGTTGTTGTGCAAACTTTTTCTAAATTGACAATTTTTTAAATATATTTTTTGTCTAATTTTCAAAAATAATAATTAATATAAATTTCATCATTATAATAAAATTCAAATCGCTTTTGTTGTTTCATCAAATATTTAATCTTGTAATTTTTCTTACATGATTGAAATTAAAAAAGATATATTCTGTTTAATATCTGCACAATTTGTGTGAGGAATCAAAGTGAAATTATATAATCGCAAATACTAGGTGCAACTTGCAATACTTAATTTTTCAATGACAGTATAACGTTAGCGGATTTTTATACCACTAAAAAGGTTTGCGCACCTAGGACAGGTGAAAGGCTATTTTGAAATAATTCGACTTTGATATTTGTTAATTTAATTCTTAATAATACTTTTTTGAAGTAATTATGCATATGAGGTAATGCATATGATATTTAAATGAAATCAATAATTACTCAATTATATTTAAATCAATCAATGATTAATCAATTATATTTAAATCAATCAATGATTAATCAATTATATTTAAATCAATCAATGATTAATCAATTGTATTTAAATTAGTCAATAATTATTCATTTATATTTAATCAGTCAATAATTAATCAATTTTATTTAAATCAATCAATAATCAAGCAATTATATTTAAATCAATCAATAATTAATCAATTATATTTAAATTGGGCAATAATAATTAATTGTATTTAAATTGGGCAATAATAATTAATTATATTTAAATCGATCATTAATTTATCAATTATATTTAAATCAATAATTAATCAATTATATTTAAATCAATAATTAATCAATTATGTTTAAATCAATCAATAATTACTTAATTACATTTAAATCAATAATTGATAAATTATATTTAAGGCTATCAATAATTAATTCATTTCATTTAAATCTATTAATAATTAATCAATATTCTTGACGAAACAGCAGGTCATCAAACGCAGTTCAACCTATATCTGCTTCAATAGTAAGTATCTATTGAAAGCCGATATAGGTTGAGAGCAGACCCCGACATAGAATGTGCGCATAGCCGCATAAATGAATATTTTAGTGTAAAATTTTAGGGTCAAAGATTAGGGTTAATTTTTCTCTATAGTGGACTTCCACACGGGAGGACACTTCAGATATGAGAATGAAAAGTTCCCAGTGTGGTGGTTCATTCTCGCCACCCAGGTGTGTACATAAATGGTGTGGAGTCATCTACCCTTATCGATGACGGGACATGTCTCCTATGGGAAGGGTTGTACCGTTGCCAGTGATGGCCCTTAGGACTCAACCTCTGTTGCCGCCAATCCTGTTGTAGCGGTCCGGTCATTCAAATTTAATCCATATGCCTTAGTGGCTGACCGTAGTAGCCAATGTTTGGTTTCTCTTTATTAGAGAATACATTACCATATATAGTAAAATGCTGAAAATTTAATGTGACTGGGTATTTCTGTTGCAGTCAAGAAATGGGTATTACCCCAGTACCAATCTAAATTTTTATACGTATCTTCAGTTAAAATATTTTTTTCATCCATAATTTGCTGGACTTTTGATTAATTGCGAAGGATATTACTATAATGTGGAAATGCCAAGCTAGCTTATCTAATGCTAATGATAAAAATTCTTAATCGAACACACTTTTTAGTAAATTTAATTCAAGTATGTGAACTCAGTACATTTTCTGTCAACTCTCTTTACTTAGTCTAATTACTGAATTTGACTGAAGCAGGGTACGAACATTTCTATTAAGACATGGTTTTAAACTCTTTTATTTTTTAACGAATTAAAATTCACAACCGCTTGGCAGGAAAATATCCTCATCCAGACATCGAATAACTTTAAGAGTTTTTCTTTAGTCAAACCTTTTGCTTTTAATACGCCACCGTCGGTGGTGTTTCAGCTTTCCAGAAAATTCGAGAAGTAATTTCAAGTAAAGCTTTTAGTTTTCCACCCGTTTTGTTATTTTAGCTCCCTTTCTGCTCTCTAAAGCCGATTAGGTTGGTGCGGAGAGAAAACAATCGCTTATGATTCTGCAACAGTACCCAATTTCCGAGCCAATTTCCATATCTTTCGATTTTGGTTGAGGGGAAGTTTTTAAGTGAGTAGAATAATGCGAAATCGCTTCTAAAATTTGAATCTCACTCTCCGTGACTTCTTTTATAAATATCCGAGAATGAAAGAATTCCAACTTTTATTTTCCAGAGAGTAAAAAAACTTTGTTTTCTCTTATACGAATTATAATATATTGTGATTGTGCTCGAAAAATTCGAACTTGAGAGTTTGACGAATTTTCACGTTTTAAATCGTTTTGAGATCGAAAAATACTTTTTTGAAAAATGTCTGTCTGTCTGTGACAAAAATAACTCAAAAACGCTTTGAGCTAGACGGTTTGAAATTTGGGATACGGTTTTTAGATAAAATTTTCAGATTTCCATGGCATTTTGAGTGAAATCTATTCAGAAGAAATCTGTCCGCCCGTTTTTTTTTAAATATAAGTTAACAAAATAATTACTAAAATGAAGAGAGCTAGACAGATTAAATTCGGTACGCAGGTTTAACATCTATAGTATAGAAATCTGTCAAAGTTTTAGACAAAACCATCGACGAGTTGATTGTCTGTCAGTCTGTAATTCAGAAACATGTTAACGGGAATAATTCAAAAAAGGAGTGACAAATATATCAAAGTAGGTATGGGATTTTGTGACTCTAAGTGCAGTTTTGTGACAAAACTTTGTTTCAATCGATTGAGACAAATGTGCCTAAAGCACAAATTTTAGGATACTATTAACCGCATGCCGTGGATTAATGAAAAAAGAAACTCGGCAAAAATGACAGGATAGATTCAGTACAAATGCTAAATCCTCGCCAAAAATTATTTCGCTATTATACGCCAAATTCCGAAAACAAATTGTCTGTGTGATTGTGACAAAGATAATTCAGAAACGCTTTGAGCTAGACAGAAGAAATATGGTACATTCTCTCGGTCTTTTCACTAAATTCTGAGTAAATTCTGTTCAGAGGAAGTCTGACTATTCGGATGTTCGATTATAAGTTAACAGGATAATCTCAAAATGAAGACAGCTAGATGAATAAAATTTGTTACACAGAATTCAACATCTATAATGTAGACACCTGTCAAAGTTTCAGCCAAATCCAGTCAGGAGTTAACCATCTGTTCGGTCTGTACTCTCAGAAACATGCTGACATTATAATTCAAAACAGCAGTGACTTAAATATATCAACTTGGGTATGGGATTTTTCTGTTTGTAAGTTTCTTTGTCAAATTTTTATTTCAATCCGCTGCAAAAAAAAAAACGCAAGTAAAACGTAAATTTTATTTTCGAATACTGTTAACCTCATGCTAGGGATTAATTACCAAAACACTCGCCAAGGATCACACGATAAATTCAGTAAAAATGCTAAATTCACGTAAAAGTTAACATTTCGTAACTATTGTGCGCCAATGCCATGCAAGGCGTTCTCTGAAATAGCATCTTTATTAGAAAGTATGCTGGAAAGTTTGGGGGAGAACACTCTCTCTGGCTGTCAATTGGTTTGGTTTATAGTTAAATCAATATCCTATTTTACTTTCTTAAACTTAAAATATAAGGTTTGCTATAATCGAAAAAATAGTCTATCTCGAGATTTTGATTAATAGTCGCATTTTGGAAGTTGATCATCCTGAGCATCCATTTCTATAAATAGGTCACCAACGAGTTGACTCTCTGTCAGTATATATATATACTTTTTCTACGTATGCGAACATAATAATTCACTCAGTGAGAGTAGTATTGTCAAAACTTTCTCGCATACTCCCTAATAAAGATGCTATTCCAGTGAACGCCTTGCATGGTATTGACACGTTGTTGTTTGTTGTAGTTACTTTATAATGGCACTTCACAGACAAGCCCGCTGACTTTAGAAGTCAGTGACTTTAAGCCAAGGGTACGTTTCTTGTTTTACAGTAGCGTCATTTAGGGCCAAGGGTACGACTTAGCTCCACACACGTCACAAGCCTTTTTACGGGGGGGGGGACTTCATTCATGCATTTCATTCACTTTTCCACAGATCGTAATTTAGACCTGAATCAGAGAACGATCACCCCTGATCCAGTACCCCCAGTGGTATTACTCTCGACATGGAGGACTTTGTGTCCACGACAGATTTATACGCGTGCCAACCACCACACACGCCGGGAGTCTTCGGCCAGAGGGATTTGTACTCGCAACCCAAGGGACGCGAATCCAACCAGGCTATCCCGGCCTTAGGTATTGACACGCACAATAGTAATGAAATATTAACCTGTTGCGTGAATTTAACATTTTTACTGAAACTGTCATGTGATCCTAGTGTTTTAGCAATTAATTCATGGCATGCGGTTAATAATATACGAAAATAGAATTTATGCTTTAGACGCCTTTTTTCCAACAGATCGAAATCAAAATTTGATGCGAAAATACACTTGTAAAAATCAGACTTTTGTTTACAAAATCCCATAGAAAATTGGATATATCTAGATCACTGCGACTTTGAGAAATCGTATTTATATGTTTCTAAAAGTATAGACCAAAAGACGGTCAATCCTTTGTTGGATTTGACACCAAATTTAATAGGTGTTTAAATTACAAATCTTAATTCTGTGTATCGAATTGTATCTATCTAGCTCTCTTCGTTTTCTAGTTATCGTGTTAAATTATATTCCAACAGCCGAACAGACTTACACTGAGTGGAGTTTTCTCAAAATTTGATAGAAACTTAAATATTTGATATAAAGACCTATACCAAATTTCACCCATCTAGATCAGAGTGTTTTTGAGTATTCTTTGTCACATGCAAATAGGTGGATACTTTCCAAAAATATGTTTTTCGACCTCGGGGAGGTATAAAAAGCGTAGATTTGTCAAAGTCTCGAGCGATTTTTTTTTTTTTTTACCGTTACTATACTTTTTCTATACTGTTTATACGAGAAAGTTAAAATTCAATTCCTCTCGATGAGTGGGATTTAAAGTATGTTCCGTACATGAAAATTATAGGCATGTAATTTTATTAATCCTTTTACGGGAGGCTGTCAATTTTTTAATCTATTCATGAATACAATAAGCAATAAAATAAATTAAATTTTGGATGTGTTGGCGCCAAACTTGGATATTTCATTTTGGACGCCAAAATAACATATCCAAGTAAAAATTTGGATCTAATCAGTCTAAGTGTAGAGGTTCAAAAAGTATACTAAGTATATATCACTGTTTTTTGAGAAGTTTTATTGTTTAAATAGATAATAAACAAAACAGTATTTTTATTTTAATAGAAATATCGAAAAATAAAATCTTCATATTACGTTTAATTTTGTTACACCTAATCTACAAGTACTATTTAAATAAATAAGGTCTTTTTTTAGGCTTGACTGTTTTAGGATGGCCCATGTATTCTATTGTTTATATTGGTGTTACCTTTCTTAACTATCTTATTTTTTCCTATAATTTCAAGTCATATTATTGATATCCGCAAGGAATAATTTATTTCCCCCTTTAATATTTATTACACATTTGCTGTGCTATAAACGCTGGACTGTATGAGGCGACATATTATTGAGAGTATTCTGAAATAAATGTTCAAAATATTTAATCAGGAGAAATTTATGTATATTGCGATTTTTAAAGTATTTTTATTTTATTATTTATTTATTTATTTTTGTATACGAAATTTAATTTAGAAGGTTATATGTTTGGCATTTGTCTGTTGTAACAGCGACCAAAAAGCGCCAAGAGAAAACTTCAGCAATGTGGCGATTTCATTCAGCAAACTACACAGCATGTGATATAGAACTTGAGTATATTTTTTGTAATTTGGTGAAATGTTTTCTTGCCGCTTTTTGGTCGCCGTTACAACCGGTAAGTACATATATTTTAGCATGCGTATGCATTGACTAAAAATTGTTTAATGTTCGTTTAAATATTTTAATGTTTTTCATTAACTTGGTATTTCATAAATTGTGTTTGTATTTTTCAGTCGAGGTGAATTAAGCACGTGCTGGTTTATTTTGCTTTCCGGGTCAGTTTTCATCGATGGATCTATGTATTTGCCTCGAAGCAGGTGAGTTTTGTTACGTTTATTAAGTTATCTCGTATTATTTAAAAAAAATTATTTCTTAAACTAGGTCATAACCGTAAAATGGGTCGCGTTGATTGATATTGGGCACATGACGGTTCTCACAAAAGTTGTTTCTTTCAGTTTTTTTTTTAATTTATTTTTTTTAAATCAAAAATAGAGCAGTTTTGTTTGGATTTTAACTGGCTTGGTATTAACTTGTTGTTAGAAATGTAAAAATCTCGGACGAGTTCGTAAAGGGCTCATCTAATTCAAAGAGTTAGGAAATGGTGGAGGGTTGAAACTGTCATTTATTTTAACTTTCTTAATATGGAAGATAGAAAAAAAAATCCAATGAGCCAAATTAGCGCCTCATCAAATTGAAAAACGTTTTCTTTTAAAGTTTTTCGATAACAGCAATATTTTAGAAACTAGGGTCTAAAAGGTGATTTTCAAGCCCTAATTTTGACTGTTTCAAACATCAACAATTTATGTTGCCATATAGTAACTTATAGCAAAATTTTATTTTGTAAACTTTTTATTAAAATCGTAGCATAAAATAGTAGGGGGTTACAAAAGAATGATATGTATAAAACTACGATCACCAATGAAAAAAATTTGGGATGTGCGTATAATTTCCGTTGCATATTAAATCAACTAGAGTGGTCTTTACAAAACTTTCTCGCATACTTCGTGAAAAAGGTGTTATCCCTTTTTCTTCCCATTAAGATTATGGATCTTAGACACGACAGAATATAGAACTGTGATATTTCTTTTCAGACTATGGCGTATGATTATTTTGTACTTCTTAGTATAAAGAAAAAATGATATGAATTTTGGATGTCTCTTTTCCAGATTCTAAGTATTTTTTCCGGACTTGGAGATGTCTGTCTGAAACGTGAAAATTGGCTAATATTTTGTATTCTAATTGTTTGACGATTGCAATACTTTTTGTATACTTTGTATATGAAAAAGTGCAAAGTAATAAGAAATTTTATATTTTTTATTTATATTTTGTGATTTTTCATCGAAATAAATTCTTATCAAAATTATGATGAATATTTGAGTTAAACATTAACTGAGAATAAAACAGCTTTTTCTCAGAAAAAAATGTCGATAACTTTTTATTTATCTTCTTTATCAGAAGAAATTAGTAACTAATACGCATTAAAAACAAAAAGCTTTTTTGCATATTGCTTGCTTTGCGTAAATAATGGTTTTTAATTATCTTATTTTTCAACATAGTTTGTTTAGAATTATATTTTTTCAACATATGTTTGAAAGGGAATCGCATAAATGTCAACCATCATGCGTATCTGTTTACCATGACGTTTCACGTTTCACCTGCCTCTGTCGCTTTCATATCAAGTTTTAGTTTATCTTCCCAAGCAAAACAAACTTTCTGTGCTTCTAGAAGTTGCTAAAAAAATCGTAAAATGAAACTCGAAACGGGATATCCGCTTTCTTACCTGTCAAAAGATAAGTTATACACGCAGAGGGTTTAATCGCGTTGTCTTTTTAATTCTGCACTTTTATGGTATTAAAATACTTAACATGTTTTGTTTCCAGATGAAAAATTTGTGATTCGAGGTAACAAATTATTTTGTTGAAACTACTAATTTCTAAATATTTACTTGGATGGTTTCCTATGTTTTGTTTTACTGCGTTGTTCATAAAGTTGATAAATTTTGTCTCTTGGAAATTTAAAGGAAAGAAAATAAGGTAAGGCTAGTTGTTCTATAATTATAGATAAAAATTGTAAAATAAAATACGTTTACTAAATGAGTTTCTAATTTAAATCAAGCCTTTAAGAGGAATTACGAACTAGAATTGAAACTTTTTTTAGCTGAAAATTTCAAAAACAGTGAAATTACACTTGTGTTACCATTGCGTAAATTTCGGTTAATTTAAATTTAATCAACTAAAATTTTGTAATTTGACTTAAAATTTCTCCTCTATTCTATCCATTTGTTCACTTTAAATATATTTTCTGGAACTGGAGTGTTTTATATAGCAGAAAAATCGATTTTTCAAATTTTAACTTCATAAAGAAGTGGACATATCTCAGATTTGGAAAATGTATTATATGTATAGGTTTGTAAAAAAGAAAGCTTACAAATTAATTTTTAAAACTGTAAACAATCAAGGGGGTATATGATAAAAATATACAGTTTTTTGGAATTTTCTCAAACCATGTTTTCTTAAAATTTAGGTATTTGGTCTAGGAATTAATTCGTGCGGTTTTTAATAAAAATTTAAAGCTTTATTTCAAAAGCGAAATACATAAATAAGTTATCAAAAATATTGTCCATCGCTAGCCACTACTTTTTCCCATCTTTCAGACAATTTACGAATTCCGTGTCGAAAGAATTCCTCATTTTTTGAAGCGATCCAATCAGAGATCCATTTTTCAATATTTTCTGAAGAAGTGAACTGCTGTTCAAGCAAATCGTTATTCATGCAATCAAACAAGTAGTAGTCTGAAGGAGCAATGTCTGGTGAATACGGCGGGTGGGGTAACACTTCCCATCCGACATTTTCCAAATATGTTTTGACCGGTTTTGCGACATGTGGTCGAGCGTTATCACGTTGAAAAATAATTTTATTATGTCTGTTATCCCATTCTGGTCGTTTTCTGGCCAGAGCTTGTTTCAAACGCACCAACTGAAGTCGATAACGTTCTCCATTAATAGTTTCAACAGGTTTCAGAAGCTTCAAATTTTTTTGGCTGTCCAGGTCGTTCTTGGTCTTCCAAGCCGTAATCACCACTTTTAAACTGTGCAAACCACTTCTGACACTTCTTCGCTCAGTTAGAGCATGGTCACCATAAACTTCCACCAATATACGATGACTTTCGGTAGCATTTTTCTTCATGTTAAAGTAATAAAGAAGACCCCCCCCCCCCGCAAAAACACTTTATCAGGCACAAAATTTGACATTTTCAGTTGAATAAAAATTGTTGTTGTTTACGCTTAAACCAAATGGCATATACTAAACTAAATGCGCAATAACAGTAGTTTTAAATGCATGTTTGAACAAACGAAACTGTGGGACAATAAGCTAGTTACGCCATCTCTTGTAAAACCACACGAATTAATTCTTAGACCAAATATACTTATATAATTCTTTTCATTCAATAAAAATGGTGTCTTATTTTTTAATATTTAACTTTTATCGATGCGTCAAATTTGTTTCCATTTATTTCTGGGAAATAATAAATTTTTAAAAACTATTTATAATGAAAGATAACATGGATTTTTTTCAGATTTTTAAATTATATGATGTTTTAATAATTTTTAATTTAAGAATTAATTAAAATGAAAATACTTCACAGAGATCATTGATCCTTTATCCAAGTATGTTAATTAAGGAGTGATTTGATTCAGAATTGTTTTTCTTGGTTCTCTGTATTTTTTGTTATGAGTTTGCAGATTATTTGTATTCACAACACATTACCGATTGCTTTTAAAAACGTATATTTTAACAAACAGTTTGGGCTGTTTAATAAGGTAAACATCATATTCTTTCTATACATACTAGATCTTATCTTATGATTAATGTAAACATCATATTCTCTCTATACATACTAGATCTTATGATTAATGTAAACATCATATTCTTTCTATACATATTAGATCTTATAACTA
>JAPMOR010048896.1:271465-305458 GCA_026543865.1 Argiope aurantia | reverse complement strand
ATTCTGATACATTCATTCGGAATTCATTTTGAAGTATGCTCATTCATGCTGATACATTTATTAGGAATTCATTTTGAAATATATTCATTCATATTGATATTCATTCAGAATTCATTTTGAAATATGTTTTGGCAAAACGAATTGTAAAAGTTCTATAAAAGCTCTTACAATTGAACATGAAACTTACAGAAAATATCTGAAAAATGTAGGTGCCATATTGTTTTAAATCCTTTTTTGAAAATAATAGCATTAATTTAAAGTAATGGAAGCATTCTGAAACAGACTTCTCAAGTTCTGGGCAGTATATCAAAACTAATATGACTGAATATTTCAATCGTTTTAATTATAATAGAAAATAATAAAGGTAATTAGAAAAAATAATGGTAAATGGAAATTTGATATTGAATAGTTTTGGTAAATATATTGCGATGGATGAAATGGGGGAGTGGGGGGGGAACAATTCTAAAAGAAAATATTTTCATTCTTAAATTACCGTTAAGATTTAGCTTTTCGTTATAATATAGGAAAATGTTTGAGTTTGATATAATACGTTTGACCTAAGGTTAATTCAGCTTTAAAATATTATGGAAGGTAAAAATGGGCACCTTGAAATAAGTTTTTCTTTATTTTTAAATACAAATTTTGACATTTTTTTACAATAACTCCTGGAAATATTAGTGCACAAACTAAGTCTTACATCTTTTAGAATTTAAAAAAAATTAATTTCAAGGAAATTTTTCTTGAATGTAGACAATTTTTAAAATGCTATTGGAAACAAAAATTATTGCTGTAGTAAAATTCAAATTATTTTCATTCGTGCATCAAGTATTTAATTCTGTGATTTTCTTCCATTTTTGAAAGCTCTAGAAGAAGGATTCTGTTTAATATCTGCGCCGCTTACATAAGGGATAAGAAAGTGAAGTTGCAGTACCACAAAAGACATGTAATTAAGAAAAAAAAGTACCTGTCCTGTTATATTATTTAAGCATTATAATGCCATGGGACTTCACTTCATTAGGAAGATTAACAGAACAAATTTAAGATTGTATGGTTTTAATATCGTTTGCATTTTGATGCATTTTGGGGAGAATCGTGGTCATCAAGTTATGCATAAGAGATTTAATTTAAACACCGGCGATATTCTTGGCGTATCTGGTGGTTATCAAGTTATTAAAAAATGAGAAATTTTATTATTATCTTTTAAATATAATGTCGATAAATTACAAGTTTTGCTGTTTAAATCTTTTCATTGATCTGTGTGTAATTGTTATATTACATCTAAAATCTGTTAACTTTTCTTGATAAAAGAATTCATAGTTATTTCACATGGATGTAGAGTTTTACACTATGAAATGATATATAATATATGTAAAATTATATTAATACACGCATATAATGTGAATGCCGATTTAATATGGCGTATTCCACCTACGCACCAATGGTACACGGGAACAACCCCTGGCACTGCTGGGAATGTGACTGTTGCTCCCAGACTGCTCTAGCTAGACTAAAAAGTGGCCACCTTAAGTGTCTTTCCTTTGAAAGAGATAGAAAAATCCATCCCACTTTTAAAAAATGCTTTGACCATCCAGTTTCACCGGATTTTATTCTGAGTTGCATCAGACTTTTTAAGATAGACTTAACATCCGATCCCCTTATTATTATAGATTTATTGAAGTCAACAACCTACTAGAGCTGGTCTGACATATGTCGGATCTTTTGAGGATAAACAAAAATGACGACAACAGCAACAGCATGTGAATGCCAAAATTTCAATTCATTGTGACAAAACTTCTCTAGAAAAATTGCAATAGTTTTAAATTGATTTGTTGCTGTTGCAAATTCGCGCGTGTTAAAAACATAGACAAAAATGCATTTTGCTCTCTTTTAATAGATTACATTACGTATTCATTGAAGAAAAAAACAGAAAAAGCGACAGACGCTGGAGCGACAGACGTCTTCGAAACCAAATGTATTCTCAACCATTCAAATAGGAGAGTCGGAATTTAAATGTATTAGTCCAAATAGAACATATTCAAACCAGTTGCTGCTATAGAACGCTAGAATTTCATTATTTCTGATCTCTAAAACGTTAGAAAACGTGTTCAACTAACCAAAAAGTGGTCAAGGCTTTTTAAGAAAAGAAGAGAACATGAGCGATAGGAGCAAGAGAAAAAAAAAAATTCTACGCATTCGATTATTTTTAAACGCCCTCCTTCTTTGAAAAGAGCAAAGGGGGAAAAAAAGAAACCCTAACAAAAGAACCGGAGATAAAGGAAATTTATTTTCATAAAAGGATCATCCACTGCTCGCATTGTGGAGAGAATTGGGGAGAAAGAATGTTCGCCACCAAGAGTCCTTGAGACGCGCGGCTGTTGGTTCGAATTAAGGACGAAGTTTTAGCTCCAGCATAGGGGCAGTGACTCATTAAACGAAGTCAACCACCCTTGGTATAGTGGAGGGCCCTGGAAAAATAATAATGAAATCACTCAGAAAAAGAAGAGCGAAAAATAACAATGAAAAATCCTCTATTCCTCCAACCCTTTGTTCGATGTGGCTCTTCAGATTCTCCAAGTAGCGGTCCGTCCATTGTTGATGCTCCAAGGAATCAGTCCATTCTTCTGTGAGTTCAGGAGGTGATGATTATCTATTAATAATATACCGTTAAGTGAAAGAACAAACAGGTGGCCTATGTGATCGACACCGTAGAAGGAACGGGAGGGACATTCGATACCCTTTATGGCCATCCGGAAAAGGTTGAAGTCACACTTGATGATTTCAAATAGATTAGAACCGTTCGTCGTGCGATGTCTATAGATATCTAGACAAAAAAAATAGCCTACAAAGTTTTGTTTCCTGATTATAATTGTGTACAAAGGTAGGCACTATTGTGAAAATTGATTAGTTGTGGCGTAGGATATCAGCTAACGATTGATTTATGTTCTGTCTTAGATTACCGTTACCTGACAGTTATAAATTAAAGTCCTCCTGTCCTCTGATAGATATTTTCCAGTCAGACTGTCTAATGAACCGATCACCAAATAAAAGTTCCGTCTTTAAACAAGCGGAAATATTCTCTCTTGAACTTTCTTGTTTGTTTCTGCAATGTATGCTGAATTTTGTATTGAGTGCATCGTGTAATGAATAGGATCGATTGCGCGTTATTTTAGAAATCTTTTTGTTAAATGATAAAATCCAAAATTGGATAAAAATCTACATTTTTGGTATCAAAGCTCAATACTAGATTTCATTTAGCTCTGTTGCTGATTTTTGAATTTTCAAATAGATTAGAAATTAGTCCGTCATGCAATGGCTAAGAATATCTAGACAAAAAAAGTAACCTACAAAGCTTTGTTTCCTGATTATAATTGTGTCCAAAGATAGTCACTATTGCAAAAATTGATTAGTTGTGGCACAGAGTATCAGCTAACGATTGATTTGTGTTCTGTTATAGATTACCATTACCTGACAGTAATAAATTAAAGTCCTCCTATCCTCTGATAGTTCTTTTCTAATTAGAATTGTCTAATGAACTGATATTCATCCTATAGTTTCGTTTTTAAACCATCGGAAATGTTCTCTCTTGAACTGTCCCATTGTTTGTGCAACAGCGTATGCTGAATTTTGTATTTAGTGCATCGTATAATAAACAGAATCGATTATGCATTTTAGAAATCTTTTTGTTAAATGATTAAATACATAATTTGATACAAACCTACAATTTTGGTATCAAAGTTCCATACTGGATTTCATTTATCAATATTGCTGATTTCTGAATGTCACATTCCGATACTCAACCAGGTAAACAAACATACAACACGAATTTCTAAAATTTGTAATTAATCTAAAATTCTGGTGATAAAGCAATAAGCTATATTTCACCCAACAAGTGAATTCCGGTTTTGAGCTGTCGTATTTTTAATATAGAGACAAACGCGCATAGCTTCCAAAAATGTGTAGAGGGACGAGACTCTTTATTATGTGTTATACCATGGATGAAAGAATGAGTTCAGTTTCAGGAACTACTTTTTATTAGCGGGTTAAGTTCCACGGCACAAACATTTAACTCAAGCATATTGAAGAACAAGGCATAGAACAAATACACACGGCAAGCAAGGACAACACAAGAGACAAGAATGAGGAATCATGGGAAAACATGGCTCTTGATAGGTGTCTCTAATAGCGCCACCTATGAAGAAAGGAGAAAACAGTAATTGTAACCGCTACAAATGGACGAATGGACTACTACCGACGAAACTATCCAGATTTTTCATTTTTATATTAATACTGCATACAGAGTTATCTTCTGGAATATTTCGCTTCAAATTAAAACACCCATATACGCAGATACAGAAAATATAATTTAAAAATTAGTTTTATAGAAAGATATAAGGGGAATACGTTTACAATACTTTTTAGGCCGCAATACGTCACTTCGTATGTGAGATTTTTTTTGTCTTTATTTCATAAAATCATGTTTTATGAACATTATTCTTCATGGTCAAAGTATGTCGAAACGAGAAGTGAATATTTTAGAGACAGCTAGCAAAATCAGTCTGTTTAAACCGGAATTTCGAATTTGATAGAATTGAAAATGCATCAATTTTGAAATAGGAATTCCGGGCTCTTTAATCGTACTAAAATATACATGCTCATATAATTAGCTTCAGAAATTTTTGATTTAGTTTTAAAAAGCATAATTTAAGAATAAATGTGCCAAATTTTGTTCTTTTGTAATATTAATTACTTAAGTTCCGCCTTTCCTTGATGTGAACGCAAAAGCAGGCAAGTTTTCCTTGAAAAATCCTTCAATAAAAATTTTTTCGTCTTGCGGGAGGTATCATTAAACTCGTTAATATTATTTACAAGAAGCAAATTAACAAATGAAATTGTTTATTTGAGTGTTATTGTAAACCACTGACTAGAGAATTATTATGGATATCCCTTTTTAGAAATTTTTTCTACTTCCAACATTTTTTTCTATTGGGGAAAAAGTAAAAAAATTCTCATGTTTATTTTCGACAAATTTAATTCATAAAATTTATACAGGGGAAAAGACAAATAAATTACATTAGATTCTCTCTAATTCAATCCATACGAAACTGAATATTTATTGGACTACGGAGAATGCCCGGATAATAAGCAATCATGCAGACATCATTGAATAATATAATGATACGTTTTGTTATGACTAGGGAACGAATTAAAATGTTAAGGAGAAAAATATGTTAAAGTATCAAGTAAAAGCACGATAAACAGAGAAATCATGTACTGAGAAGAGGATGGATTCTAAGGTTTGTAACTACGACTGGAATGAATTTTTCGAAAAGCGTTCAAGAATAGTCATATTTTTGAATATTTGCATTAAAGAGATTGAAAAAACATCTATAAAACCAAAATATATAATTTAAGTGCCAAACACTTTTAAAAAAACGGAAAAAAGGGCCTTTGGTGCTAAAAAGAGATGTAAAGGAAAACTCCTTTAACTTTGATGTTTATGAAATGATTGGCTTAAAATTTTGCAAATAGCTTTAAAATTATATTATCTATTTCTTGAAGTAAAAGATAAACTGTATTTTTATCCTTTCTTTAAATATTGCATCGTCTGATAAATAACACGAAATGTTCTTTTTTTTACATTAGGAAGCACTAAAATAACTATAAAATATTTATAAATGAAAAGATTGTTTACTCTCTAATTCAGGAACATGCAGAGCGTATTGAGAAATTATTATATAAATTTAAACAAAAAATATGCTTTAGATTTTTTATCTGAGATTTTTCGTAAGGAAATTCCATCGAAAATTAGAATTTGAGAAAATAGCATTTAAACACATAAAATAGCATTAAAACGTACGTAAATGTAGATATAAAAATCAATGTAATTTCCCCCCCCAAAAAAAACAGATTTAGAAAAAAATTCTAACGGTATTATAAAGAAACCGTTATTATAAAATTTAAGATTATAAAATTTAAAATAAATCAAGCTTCGGAAAAAATCGACTTTTTAATGTAGTCACCTACCTTAACAGGAAAGAATGACCTAGCAGTATATACCAACGAATAGTGGTGTATCTGAGTAATTAGTGTTAGAGAGAATCTACTGTAATAATTAATAACTGAAGGGAAAATTTCATTTGTATGTTAAATTTTAATGACATGCCTTAGCCGCAATGGAACCACTATTTAATTTTGGTTTATCTTTTTTTTTAATGGCATATTATTTTAAGCGATAAATACCTGTATCAGCGAAATGTTTTCTTTTTTAATACTAGGCTGGTACACATGATGTTTAGGCATTCGAGTTTAACTATCTACGAGGAATAAGCACGGTAGTTAAGTGATAAATTCAAAACTAGGGTACTCTTTCCAGATGTAGAACCAAGTAACCGTTGGTTGAGTGGCAGGTGTTCGCCGTTCCATGGATGCAAACGATCTGTGATAAAACAAAAACAATGCGATTACGAAAGATTTCAGATGCAGCTTGTTTTTAAAAACGAACGATAGATGATTTTTGAAAAACGGAGGAATTATAGTAAATGTTATAAATATTTGTATGTGCAGTGGCTCAAAAAAATCTACTTACAACGATTATATATTTTTAAAAAACCCCGTAAAATTAAGTAAACATGTTTTTTTTTCCAGATTTTTTTATTTACATCTGTATGGATTTCTTACCATTCATATGCGTGGTAATCTCAAACTTACAGTAACAACTTTTACTTAAAATATCTAAAAAAAAATCTAAAATATCTGAAAGCAAAGAAAAATATATATCTTACTTAAATATCTAAAAGCAAAGAAATTAAATCAAAACAATTTGCTTCCGTTTGTACAATTTATACCGCCATTTTCTTAAAACAATTATTTAACACTTAATAGGGTATTTTATATACGTTTAATTCCAGATCTGATTGATAATAATTCACTAGTATGAAATGGAAGTCTAAGAAATGCAATTTTGTTTTAGGTGTTTTCATGGTTATCTTATTGCATTTTGCGATACGAGATCTCTTCCTAGTTTTCTAAGGGCGACTTCAAAGTCTTTATATTTTTGGAAGAATGTGTTGTGTAACTTCCACAAGTCATGTATAATCTTTGTTTCAACAACTTTATGTAGAATGCGAATGACAAAAAAACCCACCTAGAATAATAATGTTTAAAAGGGAAAATATTTTTGAAAGGTTATTTCTAAATGGGGGAAAAAATATTTTGTGATGCAACAACTACTACATTCTCTTGGGAAAACATTTTCTTTTTTAGATGTTAGTATTCTAATATTTTTATTTTCGGTTGCCATTCACAGTCTACATAAAGTTATTGAAATAAAGATTATTTATGTTTGTAGGTGTTACTAGACCTAATCTTACAAAACAAAAGAGCCTAATTAATCGCTAAGCATTTCTTTAAAGCCTTTTTTCCTTTCTCATGTTTATTAATATTATTACTTAAAAAAAGATAGTAAATATAAAATAAAAATTGGTGTCTTAGATATTTATTAGATTCCTCATAGAGATGTTACATTCAACGGGTTAATGTAACATTAATGAATTAATGATATTCAATCAATCACAGGAACCGCAATATAAAGAACGATTTCCACATATTTTCGAATACGATAATTGAAATAATTTTGATTGAATTTGAACCAACGGATTAAAGAAGTCTCTTTTTTTTAAATTGTTTGCTTTTTTTTGGATACATTATTTATTTAAGAATGCAAACAATTTTCATAACTTCTTTGGCTTTCTTTGAAGTTTCTTGGTGAATAGATAAGAGCTTTTTTTTTTTTTTTTTAAAGTCTTCGTTGAAGCGTTACAGCAGTTTAAATATGTAATAAAATGTCTTCAAAACATTTTTTGTTTGCGTGTGAAAAAGAGCTCGTTTTTCAGAAAAACTTGTTCGTCCTAATTATTTAAATTTCATTGTTAAAAATTGAATGTTATTTTTAAAAAATATCATTGATCTAGAGTGAGAGAAGAGGTTATAGGCCTTGAAAGAAACAAGAGGCTCACTCTTGAAAGAAGTTTAGAAGAAAACCAATTGGAGTTGCTAGCCCCTAGCTTAAAATTTTCAGTCTTAAACAAAGTTGTGAACTGCACCAGTGCTCAGATTTTTAGTTTCACAGTCCCGCACGTAAGCATTCTATGCTTCATAAGTTGCAAAACCAAGTATAAAACTAAAGAAGGATTTTAAAAAATAACAGGTTCGTTGTTAAATTATCCTGTTTAAAGGAAATGGAAATGAGGAATTGAAATTTTTATTAACCCTTTATTCCCTTAAAATTGAAGATAATTCAAATTAGGTATTTGGACAAGCATTTTTATTTTTATTTAATTCTAATTATGCGTTACATCTCCTCATTGTAATGGACAATTATGCACATATATTTCGGTATCGAAATTACTTGTAACGTACGAGTTGGAAAATGTTTCTTTAAACCCTAACTTCAACTGTTTTTCAATCTATGTACATTGGCTACCTTCTTATTTCAGTGGAAACTTTCATTAATTGCACGTTCTTCCGCTTTCTTTCATCCTTATAGTCCGAAGCCTAATTAAATTAAAAAAGGCATTGATGGTGCTGAAATTACTTTTTCATTATATTTGAAGTCAATATGAATTTACCTGGGCCTTCCAACTTGATGACTAGAATTTTTCAAACTTAAAATGCATTAGAGATATATAAACAGAAGAAAAAATAAATATCTAGACAAGTTTTGTATTAATTTTCACAATTTATTTATGAGAAGTAATATATTCATAGCAAAAGGTTATAAAATATGAATAATGAACGAACTCAGAATTAAAAATGATCAAATAATAATCTCACATACCAAGCAAAGAAAAAAAAATGTTTAAAAAAAACTCTTTTAACAGCGATGTTTCACAGAACGTATGGTGAGAAAACACCGTGATGTCACATGTTGGATTAGCTTGTATCAGTCTGTATTGAACACCCTGAAAGAAAACCCTTATATTTATATGAAAAAAGTTTTGGCCGGTTAGCGTTGTCGAGCGCGACTTCGAGGAGTTTCAGCCAGTGTTAGTGCTACCTTAATCAACGTTATTGTATATTTGGCCAAGGTTATGCGGCTAGAAGTGAATAGCAATGGCATCGATGAGCTGGGGAAGAATATAACCAGAACCATCGAAGAACATACCGAGCTGCATTCTGTGCTGCGGTGGAGATTTGATCAGAAGAGGAAGAAATGATAGATTCAACTGAGCAATATCTTTCTATAGAAATAAGGGAGAAGCTGAAAGTAAGAAAATAATTGCATCATAATTTGAGAAACATCATCCTGATAAGGCAATTGTTATACTCACTAAGAATTCCTTTAACGATAATGTTGTCTTCATTTTCGCCAAATTGTGAAGCGTAGCCAAATCCAGATATGATTATTTATTTATTTTATTTTTATTATAATTGTAAAAATGCATGTATTACAATTAATAATTTACAGGGTAGTTATAATTAAACTTCCCCTATAAACAGCATTCTACAACGCAAACGGGTGAACGGATTGCAACGAAATTTGGTATACAGACTATACATGAGATGCGCTCGCGGAATTTCGAAAAAAAAATTAGTTCCAAAATTTTCACCTGAGGACGCCTTTTCCAAAAAAACATCCAATTTAATACAATACACGACCAAAACGGAATACAGAAACAATATTAACATTTATTCACTAGTTTCTGATCATCCTGCCATCGAGCCACATTAAATAAAAGTAAGAAAAAATAAACAACAGCAGTAACTGATCAGTTGTGATGCTTCTTACATGAAGCGTGATGGAGTACTTTAAGTCATTCTATGTCGCAACACCTGCACGATACACCAGATTTTTTAAGTAGTCCCATAACCAGAATTCGCACGAACATAAAACATTACAACTTCTGCAAATGTTTCATACCCTAATCTGTTTTGTATAAAGCTTTCTCTTCTTCGCAAGCATGCAAATCTCAATATTTTTTTTCCTAAAAATGACAGCTTTTTCCGGTTTTATATTTTATTACTTATAATTCTGGTTCTGGGTTTTTAATATTGTATCTGTATTTCATTTTCGTTATTTATTGTGTTAAATTTAATGTTTTTCCGGAAAAGGCGCCCTCTATTAAACATTTTAGAATTAAAAAAAAATTTCGAAATTCCGTGAGCGCATCTCGTGTATAGTCGATATACCAAATTTCGTAGAAATTCGTTCATTCGTTTATGTTATAGGATGCTGTTTATAGGATAAGTTTAATTATAACCACCCTGTACAATATTTTGTTTTTTCAGAATGGAACACATTGTTCCTATTTTATATGGATTCCTATGGGAAAAAATGTTTCGCTTAAACAAGTGCTTTGCATTAAGAGCAAAATTAACGAATTATGCACGTTAAACGAGACTTAAAATTTTATTCTTAAAACATATTAAATATAAACACGGGATTTTCTTAGTTGTTTTTCTTCCTCCTTTTCTTTATATATAAAGAAATGGCATTCATCTAGATTGCTTGAAAATAAATACTTTTGATTTTACGATAAATTAATACGATGAGATAAATACGATTTATTTTCAGTGGATGGTGCGTTTGTGCATTGATTTTATGCGCATGCCCATATGAAAACGCAGAAGTGCTATGCTATAAGAAATACGAATCTTCCATCGAAGATGCTTAAAGGAAATCGCTCAATGACCATTTTGGAATATAGGATAAACATCGGAATAAAAGTGGCGGAACAAAGGAAAAATGGCGAATGGGGTATAATAATTTTTTTCGCTTTCTTTTCCTCTATTTATTTGGCGTTTAAACTGAAATAAATGCTCCATTGTTTTATATCCTCGACACCCCCCCCCACCTGCGACTCCCAAGTATGGCATCTATACATCTCTTAGTCCATCGTTACGTCACTGTAAGTAGAGGCCAAATGCCACTTACCCTCGCTTTGACACTAAAAATAATGGTATAGGGAAGTTAAGTGATACCAAGTGTTTGGTCTTATTTTTTACTACCTCATTTTCTGCTTTAAAAAATACGAGGAAATGTTTTGTCCTCCGTCCGTCCTCTAAAATTGGCACTGGTTCACCTATACTCCCTCCCCCTCTTTTGCCCTTCAGAAATTTCGACATATCAAAAAAGAGCATCAATAAAATTTAACACTTTCTCTTACATCCCTGCCGTACCATTCAAGTATGTCCCCTTTAACCCACATCCATCCCCGACACACTCCTCAATGTATTTTCCAGGTCCATCTTCCGTTTCCCCTTGATCTAAAGTTCACCACCCCTATAGAGGTCCCCACACCTAATCTCCCCCTCAATCCCTAAACCGCCATTTCTCTGCCTTTGCAAGGCCACCAACACTTCCACAACTGTGCAAAAGCTGTTTACTATTCAAAGGTGGGGGAGGGAAAGCGAACAGGCGCGGAGCTCAGCCTGCAGCAGCAGTGAGTAGCATGCAATAGTAGACACAGGCGGGAGCTCGTCTGACAGGTACTGACTTCTTTTTCATCTTTTTATTTTTATTGTTCTGTTCCACCTTCCTGCATCGGCACTTTCCACCGAGTGGAATTTTCGAAGCCGGACAACCCTCCTCGACTTGGAATCGTTTGGACGTGGTTGGATTAACCGTGGATTACCTTTTCTGTACATTCGCTTTGTGATTGTTAACTGAGCGTCTTTTTTTTTTCTTTGGATTATTTTTGGCCATGAACGTAAGCCCAGTGGAATTGGCCACTGGGGGTCTATGGATTACCTGTTATGCTGATGATTTAACTATTCCATGCTTGATCAAGGAATATACTCCATAAACCACTATGTACAGGTGAGTAGTGTACGAGCATTTTGAATCTTGTTTGGTGGTCATTATGTATTTTGCTTCCAAGTATCATTAGATTATTAATATAGGTAGGCCCATTTCAAACTTATTATATTAATAATACAGTAATAATCTAAAATTGTTGAAATTTAGATTGCACAAATGAACAAACGATCACAGTAAATTCATCCCTTGGGCTTATAATTATTCGCCGAGTACTAAAAAATATATAATTAATCTTTATATTTGTATAATAATAGCTATAAGAATATACAATAAACTTACAGTAAATTTGACAATATAATAATTTTTAAAGGTTATAAGAAAAATATCAAGCCAATGAGTCAGTATTCATCTAACCTGTTCAAAAAGAATATTCAGTATTTGAATTAGCTTTTTGAAACTTAGTGACCAAGTTATTTTATTTTGAATCCGGGCCGTTCTAGCGCCCTAGCAATTAAATCTGAAAACTGCGTTTGGGCTTTGTTGAATGTAGATAGCTTTGGGCAAGTACAAGAATAATAAGTAAATAAACAAATAAAATAAAAATTCATACACAAGGAAGTAATTAACTATTTCAGAAAACGTAAAAAGAGATTAAGAAATATTTTCCAATTTGTGCTTACTAGCCCCTCCCCCTCCCCATTTCTACTGATTCTTTCAGAAAAATTGCATGATTTTTTTAGGCGAAATTAGCACAAAGAATATTTCACAAGCGTAACTTCATCTTAAAAAAATAAATCTTATAAGCATTTTTTAATGTGGATTTTATATTTATAAGGAAAAATTGTTTAGTACGGGATGTTAAATTGAAATTTGAAACACTTTTCAATTCGGAATTGGAGTCGGAAAATATGGACTATATCCTTTTAACATGTATAATAGAAATCTATGATTTAAGGTTATTTTTTTATCTACATTTTAAAAAAACGTTATCTATTTAATATTTTTAATATAAGCTGTTTACTTATAATTGGAATAATCTGAGATATATATTTGATTCAGATTCTGAACAAATCCGGCCACTTTTTCAATTTGTAACAAAATTCGTGAATATCTCGGTTAAGCGTGACGTCTGACCATTTTAGTTGATACTGCTCAGATTTGCTGTTGAAAAAATAAACTACATTAATCTTCATACAGTTTTAAGTTGTTTTTAATAGAATTTGAGGCAAAATTTTCCGCTGCCCGAATGTTCTATGTTTGATGAATGTAAAGTAGTAATTGTTCTACTATAAGTCAACTATCTCGATTGACTCTCTTAGATTCATGAATAGTTGTAAACCAAAATGGTTGAGAGAGTCTTGATTTCAAATGATTGTAAATAATATTAATGAAAGATTGGAAGATTTTTATATCTCCTTTCTGATTCATCATTATGTGTAGGAAATAGTAATTCAGAAAATCATCTTGATTTCAAATGATTGCAAATAACGTTGATTACGACCTTGAAAATTTTCATTTCATTGTTTTCGATTCTACAATATTTGTAAATAAGAACAATTTAGAAGAGTATCTTGATTTCAACTTCTCATGATTGTAAATAAATCTAATTGGATTTTGAAATTTTTTTCTTTTGCTTATTAGTACTTTTAAGCCAAAAAAAAATGACAATTAAAAAAGATTGCTACAATTTATTGAAATCTGACGATTTATCATTTTAAATTTAGCAGTTTTTTAAATGATTTTTTTTCTTCCTTATTTTTTTCTCATTTTGGAATAATGATTTTGAATAATAATAAGTTACGCTTGAGAATGAAGTCACGAGATTTAAAACAAAAAAATAATCCTTTGTTTAAATGATTCATTGTAAAACCCTATTTATGTAAACCTTCTCTGACATTGTTTGACATTAAGAAAGAAAAAATATTTATTTTGTCCTGCAATTGTTATGTTGCAAACGATTTCTTTTTAAATGTACCATGATTTATGTTTCATCAGTGACTAGTTATTCACATGCGTTCTTTCTGTTATTGAAGATTGGAAGTCAATGATTAATACAATGCAAATGAAATAGATAATTATTAGTTTCTCTTATTTATTACGGCCTAAATATTGATAAAAAAAATAGTTTTCAGTTAAGAAAATATTTAGAAATAACTAAACAGCTAAAATCATATTTAATCACCAGGGATTTCACTATGCTTAAGCCTTAATCAGGTAATGTTTTATCAATGCGATTTAGTTTTTAATATAAAAACTAATTGATTAGTACGATTTGTTTATTATATATCTGAAATCAAAATGAAAAGTTCTTTTTATTAATAAAATTCAATAGTAGTTTTTCAATTTTCAATAATTTGGTGATTGATTAATATTACTACATAAAATTAATTTACTACATTTTAGACACGGGCAAAGAACGCTCTTTAGTAATCCTACATTATTAGAGTTATTTACATTTTAATTAGTTTCAATTTAAAAATTGAGTTCAAAATAAAATTTTTAAAAATTAATTTTACTGTAGTTTTTTTCTCATTTTCATTGATCCATGCAATCTTTGTCAGGAAATTTTAAAAAAATTACAGTGTGTGACAGGTCTATTTCATACTTTATTAACTAACTTTTCAAATAAATTTCTTATAATAATCCTCAGTAGATAAATTTCTAGCCTTACATCTATTCTTTTTTGCTTGTTTATTTTTCGTTCTCTTTTGAATTAATAAATAAGAAGTAAATAATAAAATTAATAGTAAATATATTATTTAAAATCTCAATGTCTTAGTGCTATTTTTTTTCAAACTTAATTTTTTTTTAATATGCATATTTTACCACATCACACTAAATATAAAACTCAAACATTAACATTTTTATTTTGGGCACATGAATTATATGCAAATTATTTGCTTCCATTCATTTTAATGCAAAAATTAAAAGCGTCACTTAAATTCGATCTTTATAACCCCAATCCCAATTTTTTTTTCGCGCAGTCAGTATCAAAATTTTTTAAAAACATTATTAAGTGGAGGGCAAAAAAAAAAATGTGTACTTGCAACGTGAAAAGTGGAATTTATGGATGGATTAGCGTCAAAAAAAGACTCTGAAAAAAGGCATAAATCATCAACTATCTTCATTATATCACAGCTTTGTTGAAAGCAGGACATTAGACGACCATCATCTGATGATAAAAGTTTATTTTATGGCAAGCAATGGGAACCGACGAAGTTTATCAAAATTAAGGCATAATCCAATGAAGAATTTTAACCTTAACACCATTTCTGTGGCTCTAATATATATCTTTTAAGTGTAATATAAATGAGATTTGAAGTTATTATTGGATAGAAGTATAAATCTACACTTTTCTTTCGCCATATAATCCATTTCACCAAGGCGTTATTTTTAAAGTCGTGCCGCAGTGCTCCAAAAAGTAATGGTTTCTTATTGTTGTGGATAGCGGTGATTTATGCCTGAGGATTAAATGTCTCGGAAGATTTTAAAAGAAAAGCTTCAGATGACGTTTTCAGAGCAGTTATGTTGAATGTGTTTGGTGTTCTATAACTTTCTTTTTGTTAAAACAAAATAAGTGGGGATTGTATGAGGTTTGAAGGAGAAATTCCTTTTTCTGCGTAAGCTCCATAGTTTTTATCAATTTTTAATATGGATGCATTATAATTTTAAAAAAATTAAGTGATTTGTCTTTGTAAGAATATTCAACGTTCATTATGTTAATTAGATTTTACAGATTTTTAAAAGAAAATTTTTATAAAGGATATGGGAAGGGTTTTTTAACCACTAAGTCCATGTCTAGTGAAAAAAGATTCCGATGATTCTATTGTTAGCTAAAAATATTTTTTTTCACTGAGTCCAAAAATGTATATTCTTAAAGTTGGAAATTTGTATAAATACCAGTAGGATTAATTTCTTGTGATTTGTTTCTTATATTTCTCGATTTGTCGCACCTTTTGTGTTTGGCTTTATCTTATAGCGAAAATAATCGAATATGCATTTTTCTTTTCCTTCAACTAAGCCCCCACCAGGGTACTCCACAGAAATGAAATGAAATGAGGATGAGACGCTTCTAGTATGGTGGTTTGGTTCTCACCATCCTGATCGGTACAGAAATAGTGTGGATTGGCTACTTCCTATCGATGACGGATGTTCTTCCCACGGGAAGTGTTGTACCTTGGACGGTGATGGTCGTCCTTAGGAATCAACCTTAGTTCTCGCCAGAGTTGTTGTCGTGGTGGTTTGGTCAGTCAGATTTAATCAGAATGCCTTACTTAGGCGTGGTGGAGTAGCTAGTGTGGTATTTCCTTCAACCAAGATTTTGGGTCCGTTCAAAATTTGATACTCATGTTACCGACAGTATATGAAACCGCAGCATGTTATAGAATATCTAAGCCTTATATAGAATGCCAGGCGTTTTTAGGCAAAATATGAAAATAGTTTTTCACTTTCCCTAGACACTGTTTATAATACCACAACATTATATAGAATGACAACTGCTAATTAATCAAGAAAAGAAGAGAAAGCCATACTAATGTTATTATTTAAACAATGTATTAGCTATCGAGCCATCCTTAGAGAGTTATTTCGAAATTAATCCTTCCCATGCGTTTATAGTACCAGAAAATCGAATTTGTGTTTTAGACACGTTTCCCCCAGACGATTGAAACAAAAATTTGACATAAAACTGCACTTGTAGTCACAAATTATCACACCAAATTTGATATATTTAAGTCATTGCGTTTCTGAATTATCACTTTTACTGAAAGTACAGACCTACAGATAGTTAAAATTATATGTCATGTCAGTATTAAATATATGCATGAAACCGAGAATCCCATGTGACGTCATAAACAAGTTGTACAAAACTTCCATGTAATATAGCAAATTTATTTGATCTGTCTGCAATTTCTTAGAACCTTCTAAGTAACTGTTTAACTATTCAGGCTTGTCTAATCCAAGAACTATTTACTTTTCATTGCTGCAATGGCAGCACTTCGGTTTGCCAAATTACTTATTACAGCATCACTATGTGTTAGAGTTTGCAATTGAAGTGCTATTACAAAAGCAGGTTAGAATTAATAATTTTTTTTTCTTATTTCGTCAATGTTTCGTTCTTTTCTGTTTCAATTATTTAGAGATTTAAGCTTTTTACGTTTCTTAATAAGTTGATTAAAGATTAAATTTTAATTTTTTTTAATAAATTAAGAATGTAATGATGATAAATTATCTTTCTCATTGTGTTTTTGAGTTATTGCAATGCCCTATATAAAGACAGACAACCTCATAGTCAACCTTTAGCTTTTCTTATTTAGCAAAACTGACCATCTAGATTGATCGATTTTTTGATTTATCGGTACGAATAGACATATTGATAGCCAGTTCAGATTGTCAATCGGTATAGTTCAAGATTTAATACAGGTCAATAAGTTTGTTAATAAAAGCATGTGTGAAAATTCACCTATCTTTAAATTAAATGTTAAAGTATGATCTACACAATTACACAACTGACGAATCTTCTGTTAATAGATTCTTTCCGAAATTTGATATATAAATCAGATACCAAATTTTCTCTAACTAATTTTCTCCATCTTCAACTACTGAATTCCTATACAGATAGACAAATGTAATTATATATTAGTTATTTAAAACGTGGAGATCGATCAAATTCTAGAGGTCAAATTTTTCGACAAAATGTTCTCTTCCCACTCGAAGAAGTTTTCCCGAAATTTACTGACATATGAAATTTACTCCTAATGAATGTGATATTCCTTTTTTCACCGTCACGTGTAAAAAAAAGTGTGGATCTTCAGCTAGGGTATGAACATCAGAAGTGCCCAGATGTTTATTTTCAGTGTCCGGATACCAGCGCTTTGTGCTTCATGTTATAGAGAAGGAATCCGAATATGCATTTTAGATATCCTTTTTTAGAGGGGAGGGGGGCTAATTGAAATCAAAATTCGAGAAAGAGCTACGAGTTTATGTAGTAAAAAAAGTTTCGGTTTACAGTTATCATGTTCCATGCATACGGATGTACAGATTGACTGATGGTCGATCCTTGAAGGATTTGATATGGATCTGTACTTAGAATGATAAAACTGCGTTTTGATTTTTAATTATCTAAATCGTTGTTTATTTTCGCTTGAACTCTGGCACATGGAAAAACTTCTTATGTGTGGATTACGATTAAAATTTGATAGAAATCTATAAATTTGGCACAAAAATCACATACCAAATTTGATACCGTCTCCTTCAAAGTATTTTTGAGACAAACATAATGGCAAAAATATATTTTTCGAGCTCGGGTATCTCTGATACGTGGGAATTCGTCAAAATCTCGAATTCGAATTTTTTTTAAACGATTACAATATTTTCTCTTTGTATACCTCGTATATGAGAAAGTAAACAATGAAATCTCAATAAATAAATAAATTGTGTTATAAAACCAGCCGGAATTGTCTCGAAACAACTAACAATAATAACAAATATGAATATTTGGCGTGAATATAGCATTCTTAGTGAATCTTTTATATAAATATGAATTTTGGACGCTCTTTTGATGACCGCTCGAAATCCAAAATTTGGCAAGGAATTAAAGTTAGTCGTAAAGTATACCGAATTTCATAGATTTGAATGATTGTGTTTGAGTTACTGTGTTTACAAACATGCAAAAGTGCAGCAACACAGACGATCAACCATTTGATAGATTTAGTTCAAAATTTCAATTTTAAATTCGAAATCCTATGTTCAAAATTTCATCTACCTAGCATTTGTAGTTATCGAATTCACTTGTATTCGACAGACAGATTTCCTGTCAATGGATCCATTCAAATTTGGATATTTAATATACTTATTTAATCGTAAAGCTATATATCAAATTTTGTCCTTCTAGTTAAAAAAAATTTATTGAGTTATCGTGTTCACAGACAGACAGACAGACATAATTCCAAAAATAAGCTTCTCTTTGGCATGTCTGAAACAAGGAGATTCGTTCAAATCTAGAGTCAGAATTTTTGAGATTACAATACATTCTATATATATCGTTCGCGAGAAAATAAAAATGAATCAGAGATGTCTAAAATGGGAATATTCGTAAATTTGGACAATTACTGGACTGGAATTTCTATATTCCTCTTTGAATTACGAGAAAGTAAAACATGAAAATTCAAATATCAAGTTTTAAGTGTGATTATCTCTAATAATCTTCTAATGGTGAATTTTATCTTACTCCAGTGTAGACAGATGCTAAGCAGTTACCACCGCCGGTAACGTTATTCCCACGATGTACCAGAGGATGTGGGCAACGGCTGAGTGACTTCCACAGGGTAAGATACCGGTTTGATTTGTCAGAAGGTCTTGACCCGCATCTGCGGTTGGATGACTCCAGTGAAGGCTGAACGCTACTGCATCGACTCATTACCTTTATTTGCACCCTCAAGTGTCAGCTGGCGGTTCATCCTCTTTGGTGTCAATGTCGATGGAATGAAATTACGTTCAGTCAACCACGTGTTATGTGTGGTGAAGGACGGTTAAGAGTCTTTTGAATGCTCAGTTATCAAGGATTCAATGAACTTTCTGAGCACATGTTTTTAATTAGCTTTCACTCAGACGAAACTTATTTAGACTTCATCTGCATTAGAATATTTATTGATTGTTGACCTAGAAATGAAAACAGATAAATTTTTGCTTATTCAAAGAATTAAAAATTCCTTGTGACGTCTTTCTGAATCGATATATACCTTCGAATTTTATATCTAAATGTCTAAATAATTAAGTGTATATTTTGATAATATCTTTATTATTTTCTCTTATGCGTGATATAGAGAAAGTATAGTAATGGACAAAAAATTTTAATTCGAGATTTTAGTGATTATCCAGGTTTTGGACCTCCCTGAGATCGAAAAACACATTTTTGGAGAATGTCCGTCTGTTTGTGACAAAGATAACACGAAAACGCTTTGAGCTGAAAGGTTGAAATTCGGTATACAGTCTTTACACCAAATGTGCAGATTTCTATGAAATTTTGTGTAAAATCTGTTCTGAGGAAGTCTGTCTGTTTAACTGTTCGAATATAAGTTAACAAGTTAACTACAAAAGTAAGAGAGCTAGATATATAAAATTCGATATACAGATTGAACACCTTTTAGTATAGTCGCCCTACCAAATTTTGAGCGAAATCCAACAAGGAGTTAACCGTTTGCTGGTCTATACTTCCAGAAATTTGTAAATCCGATAGCTCAAAAACGGAATGAATCAAATCTAGAATGTGATTTAGCGGCTTAAAGTTTAATTTTATGCCAAATTTTTGTTTTATTCGGTTGGAAAAAAACACATTCTGTAACTCTAATTCGAATTTTGGTTATTTTTGACCGCATGGCAGGAATTAATCGCCAAAACACTCGCCAAGGATCAGAGGACAGTAACGGTTGTACTTTCAGAAACACGTTAATGAGATCATTCAAAAACGCAATGACTTAACTATATTAAATTAGATATGGAATTTTGTGACTACAAGTGCAGTTTTCTGTTAAATATAAATTTCAATCGATTGAGAAAAACTTGTCTAAAGCACAAATTCGATTTTCAGATGCTATTAATCGCATACCAGGAATTAATAGCCAAAATCTGGTTACTTGAAAATGTAACAAATAAGGTCAAAGAAATTTTATGTGTGGATTTTGCAACAGAATTTCTGGTATTTATTAAAGTTTGGTTCCAATAATTCAGTGGAGCTAAGTGGGAAAAAATCTCATATTGGATTATCTTTACTATACTATGAAGCTAAACACGCAAGTGTGCAGAACTGTCTAAGTATACAAAAGAGAGGGACAGGAAACATTGTCCTTTAAACTAGAGAAACGGAATTTTTTCTGTTTAAAATGTAATTACAATAATTTCAGGTTTATTTCTATTTCCCTTTATTTGTTAACACTATTTCTATTTTAATTCTGTGTTAATTAAATCCTACTTGAAATTTCGAAAATGCTTTTAATAGGAATTTTGATTAGTGTCATCAAATGGTTATGATTTTTTAAAGATAATTAAATAATTATAAGTTTTAAATAAAATTAGTTAAACGAGGTATAATTACAGAAATAAGATATTATATTATGGCAATTTTTTAAAATTTGCCTTTATCTACAGCTTGTATATTTATTAAAAGTATTATTAAATGTAAAAATTTACAAGCCTCGTTAACATGGATTCCTTTTTTTTTTCATTGCCAGTTTGTATATTTATCGGTCGTTGATTTCCATTTTAAATATGAAACATTAAATATTTTTCTCATTAGATTTTTAATTTGAACGAAAATTTTTTTCACTTTGTTGTCCATTTTCTTCTCTAAAGAATCATAAATGTGATAGAAAAAAAAATACACAAATCTTGTTTATAAAATAGTGGAAACATGCGGTTATTCAAAGCAAGCTATTGAAATGTTTAAGATTTGGATCCTATTTTGTTGACAATCCGAATGCCGGTAATTTTATTTTATACAGACGATAATGTGTATATATGCATTTTCGTTACTAAAAAACGGCGTTCATAAAATGTTATATGGTTTTTGATTATATTAAATATAAATAAATTATCACGACAATATAATAAAACATATTCTAAAGGTAGATACTTCGGATATTTTTCTTGTTTTTATTTTTTGTAGTTTAATAAGTTATATTATAGAAAAACAAGCTGATTTTCTGGATAAAAAATGTATATAATAAATCTGGAATGATTAGATTTCTAACTAAAATACTTTTAATCGAAAAAAAATCCTTCCAAATGCATTTGAAATTCAAAACACAAAGTTTGCCTTATCATATAGAAAAAAATATCAATGTTAGAATCCCATTTGTTAAAAATGCGAACGTTCAATTTATCTCCTTTGTTTTGATTCGATTACGATCAAAGATTCAAGACAATAAAACTCGGATAAATGGACTCTTGAGAAAGCTACTTCTAAGGCCTCAGCAATCAACGAAACGGCTCCCTTAACGATACATATCTTCGCTGATTCAATTTCACGTGATTCAATTAGGCTCTTCAAAATGGCGGAAGAACCACCACAGTTTCTGAAAAAAAAAAGATGATAATAATAAAAAATAATTAAAATGTCGGTATCTCTTTGCTTACTGGAGTCTGCGTAATGAGAAGGGACAACCACTTCAGCCCTGATTTGACAAAACGACAACCAAGAACATGTTCTAATTGCTCCCAAACAAAGGAATAGTTCGCTCATTAAAAAAAAAAAAGGAAGAATTCCTCTATGTGAAAATGGCGCGGTGAGGTCATTGATCGAAAGAGGGCAGTTGTGGTGAAAGCAAGAAAAAAAATTCTCCTGTTCTGGGCTGTCAAAGTAGATTAATATTTGAAAAATGGCCATCGTAATTTTGTGTAACTTGTCCCAAGGTAGCTATACAAAGATAGGGGAGATTGCCTGAGAGATTTTTACTGAAAGTTGATTTTTTTTTCCTTGTTAAGGGAAATCGGTAGATTAAGAATGCGGTTTATATACTCTTCATGAAATAATGATCAATTTTATGAATACTGCATTTAAATGATTATATTTAGAATATGAATATATTGGTCATAATAATGTTTAAACATTCTTATCGTTTTATTATAAATTATTGAGCAAATTTAATTGATGTTTTAAAAACAATTTATATATGAATTAAACAGGAGAATGTTCTTTTTCTTTTTTACTTATTTCTTACTTTTTCAATCTTACCCTCAATTGTTAAATAACAATCAGTCATCAAATTCGCTATTTGATCTGTACTGGAATCAAAATTTAATTATATCAATCGATTAACTGATCATTAAGATCTAAAATTATTAAAATAGCATACTGTTGTGATCAAGCGTACACAAGTGTACAAAATTTCAATCTTCTACGAAATTCCGTCTTTGTAAATGTAACGCAAGTCAAGTTAAATAAGAATGCTTGAAACAAAGTAATGTTGTCATATTATATTCCAACATGTTGTTTTAGTAGAGAGTCGAAAACGCCAACAAAAATGCATAACATATCGTAAAAGTAAAAAAGAAAAAAAAAGAGGAAATATCGAATTGCCTGTCAAGAGAACAATCTGTGGAAAGTGGAAGTACTATTTTTTTTATCATAGGTTTAATGTAAAATTTCAGTATAAAATATAATAAAAGGTATAATAAAGTAGTAGAGTAATAAGGGAATAATTTAACAGCTGCCCCCCAAAACTACTATTAAATGTCCTTATAAAAATAACTATATCTGCCATTCAATAAGAATACACTCAAGAGCCAAAACATTATGACCACATGTCAATAATGAGTTGGCCCACCTTTGGCGCGCAACACAGCTTCAACCCGCCTTGGCATGGATGCCACAAGTCCTTGGTAGATGGCCGGAGACAGATTGTACCAAATGTTTAAGCAACGGTCACGCAAATCCGAGATATTGCGAATTGGTGGTCTTTGAACTCTGAGCTGCCGTCCCATGTCATCCCAAAAGTGTTACAGGACATTAACTGGAATTCAGCATCATATTCCTGGAACCACTCCAACACAATTTTAGCCTTGTGACAAGGGGCGCTGTCCTGTTGGAACATTCCATTTCCAGCTGGAAAAATAGAGGCCATGTAAGGGTGCAACTGGTCCACAATGATGTTCAGATACCCTGTAACATTCATGGTATGCTCTACCACAACCACGGGTCCCAGAGACACCCAAGAGAATGTCCCCCAAAGCATAATACCGCTACCACCGGCCTGTGCATGACCTACTGTACATTGAGGGAGCAACTGTTCGCCTGGAAGACGGCATATCCTAACACGGCCATCGGTGTGATGCATGATAAACCGTGATTCAGCTGACCAGGCAACTCTCTCCCACTGATCCATGGACCAGTCGCGATGTTCCCGGGTTCAGCGCAGGCGCAGTTGGTGATGACGCTTGGTCAGCAAAGGCACACGAGTGGGACGTTTGCTGTGTAACCCCATATCCAACAGTGTCCGCTGAACTGTGTGCTCAGATACTATTCTACTTGGCCCTGCATTGTATTGGGCTGTCAGCTGAGCCACTGTCTGGCTCAGGTTTTGCTTCACCATGCGAGACAGTCTCCGACGACCTTTTTCTTTGATAGCGTGTGGACGTCCAACACCATGTCGTCTACTGCTGCTTTCACCGTCATTCATCCACTTTGCATAAGTACTAACAACTGTAGATCGTGCACAACCAACGAATCGTGCAGTTTCGGAAATACTTGTTCCGAGTCTTCGAGCCATTACAATCTGCCCTCTATCAAAGTCGCTTAGATCCGCAGCCTTTCCCATCACACATAGAAGTAAGTGAAAGAATGATTCTTCAGACTCTCCAGCAGCAGTTAAATACCACTTCCACCTGATCACATGCCTTCCATTCATCCAGACGAGTTCATTGCAAAATGTAGTGGTCATAATGTTTTGGCTCTTGAGTGTATAAGAAAACACGGAAAAGAAAAGATAAATAAATAAATAAATAATATAAGGTAACACAGTTCAGATAAAGAAATAAAGAAACGTGTGGAGAAAATTATAGAAATTTCAATATATCTTTTCTCTACGATTTTTAAATTTGCAATAATTATTCGCTATCACAATATTTCTGCACTTTTGAGAGAAAAAAAACTTTGCTACATTTTTATATATTAAATAGCAATTAACTAAAAACGCTACAACTTCTCTGACTAGAAATATTATACGTAATTTGGTAAAAGCTCTGTAAAACAGTAGAGTCAATTAATATAATGTCATAATCACGTAATAAACGTCTACTGTCATCATTTCATATCTAACTTAATTTTATTCGGCTGTGCCGTGACAATTATTACTTTCTTTCTACTCAATTAATTCACAATGGTTAAATTGACATAGAACAGAATATTGTAGTTTCACTTGAGTTTTAACTACATTTTTCAGCTCATTCATTTATAGAATACAGAATTGTAGCTTAAATCAGAAAGCAAAAATATTTTTATCTGGAATGACATATATCCTTATAGTATATTTTTATATATTTACAGCATTCATATTTCATGAACTAATTATTCTTTATAGTGGCCATTTTCTAATTATCTCTTTGTTTTAGATAGATTTATAAATCTATTGAGACTAATCAATTGTTTTAATTAATGCTGTCTATCAATTTAAAATAGATTCTATGCAAATTTTCATTTTATTTTGTTAATGAAAATATATTAAATTACATAAGAATGTGTATTAAAATTAATTGGGTTATGTTTATATTTTTAGTAATTTTGCATGCATTTTTAAATGCAATTTGATAACAAAAATAATAAAGTTAAAATAGCATAAACAATTTTAATTAAGAATTTAAGGGTTTCACAAAAATCAACAAAATTTAGTCACGCGTAGATTAACAAAAGCGTGGAGCCGAAAAAGAATTTTAATTTTGTAGAATTTATTTCATTTAATTTAATCTTAGTTCTTTACATAGTTGAGAAAAAGAAAATACGAAGTAAAGTATTTCATTTTTTTTTCTTAGAATTACGCCTCAAAGATTAATTCGTTTTTATAAGGGTAAATATCAAATGCTGAAAAAGACCAATAAAAATGTTTGATGAAAAAAAGAATCAAGTAAAAAAATTAAAAAGCAAACGATAGCTATAAAAATGTCAGGAGATTAAAACAATGATAAAAGCAACAACTTGAATATAAAGCAAACTATTTTTAAAAAAAGGAAAAACGGAAAGATTGCCTCTCTGCCTTCATATTCGAAACTGTTCGAAACTTTTACAGAATATTAAATTACACTCCGAGTCAAATTTAATTTTCTTCGTAATTCGATAGAAAAGTATGCCATGAAATTTTTGGAACACGAATAATGCTATTTTACAGAAATCATTTTGGCAACGCTTTGTTTACATCGAAAAAGTTTATTTTTTTAATTTTTGTATCGGAAACTTTGAAAAAAAATGAAGTTAAGAATACGAGATTGGTTTGAGTGAGGAAAAGGAGAATTTCCGATGTTGAGAATATTCGTTTTGGAAATTTTAATTTTTTTTCTTTTCTTATTTACATGGCATTTTATTATTCATTGCCGAATCGTTTGAAAGAAACCTTTTTTCCTTCGTTATTAAAAGGGAAGTCAATATTTTTTTTTCTCTTAAAATGTCAAGACCAGCAGAAGTTTTAAATCAAATCGGACAAGTTGAAGAAAATGCACACTATGATGTTGAAAAAAAATGTAAACATTTCAGCATTGGTTTTAGAACCTCACAAAAGTTTTAAAATTGGAATTTGCAATAACAGGAAATTGATTTAAACCATCTGTCTATTTAACATAGAGAAATTTGAGAAATATATATCTGGCAAAACTAAGTTTTGAATCGAACATTTGAAAAATAACCAAATTGTATAAATTACTGATATTAAACTAATTACAAGTATTAAATAACAAGTTTATTATTATTTAACTCGAGATATTACCGATTATTAATCTTGAGTTAAAAATTATAAAGTGAAGTCGTTCTTGAATCTATCCTATGATGGGTACAAAAGTTTTTATTATTAAAATCTCAACTCTTTCTTTTAATATAAAAGTAAAAATAAATAAAATATATAAATTATTAAATAATATATGTATTAACAAATATATATTTATCACAATACATTTTGGTAAACATACATATATATATATATATATATATATATGTAATATGCATGCATAATTAGAATTTTTCTATGCTTCATTTTGTTTCGACTTTGGCCTCGACAACTATTGTGGAGTCTCAGTTCCGGAATCTGATATTCGATTATTTGAAGATTGGATTAATCATCCATTTTGAAACAGAACCAAGATCAGATGAAGCGGGTGACATCTTAGCCATTCCATATCAACAAAAATACGTTTGAGCTCTATGGATTTAACGTGCATTTTAACCGTCTAAGTTTCGTATCCAGTGATGTCAGCGGGTTGATAGTCCACCTTCTGCTGAATGCCTTGAATGTTGGCATGTTAATTTGCTTATTTTTTATTGTTACAGATATGAATTAAATTAACTATTATTGAGGAGTTTAAAAATAACATAAGATAAATGAAATATATTGAAAATCCTGTAAAAAAATATTTGAACTTGTTTGCAGACGTTGAAATTATCTAGTGATTCAAAAAATATTGGCAATCAGAAGGTTAATGCGTACATCTTTAGTGGAATTGAATTTTAAATCCTCAACCTTCTGACTCTGAAGCCTTAATCTAATCAAAAAGGGTATGAAGTATGGTCCCATCAACGAATTTGTGAACTTGATGCGTGATTATTTACATGGTGACATTTTGTCGGTATGATGCAGAAATTTAAAGGATGGGGGAGATCTTTCAGTATATTACTCACCTCAAAAACGTCACCGTTTAATCATGTTTTAAAATTATGTTGTTTGTTTTTAATATTCCTTATAAATTTTTAGAAATGTAATTTAATAGACATATTATATATAAAAAAATTATTCTTTCAAACAACAGCTTTGACAGAAAAGTAAAAAAATCCATCACTGTCTCTGCATGATTTTTTCAAGCCATGGCAGTCTAGTAACAGCGATTTGGCTTTCTGATGAGAGAACATGAACTGTATCCCTTTTTTACCAATTATTAAATGTGTATCTGAACTTAGTTTATATTAATTCTGGTTTAAAAATTAACATGTTCGCTGCCATGATTCATGTTTGCTATGATTCATAAGGTGCTAACTTCTTTGCTATCTTTTAATTGTATTAGAAACGAGAATATCTAATTTGATGGTAGATGTGAATCACACATGGATCATACGTTGAATCACACGTGGAATCATACGATGAATTACACTTGGAATCATACGATGAATCACATGTGGATCATAAGTGAAATCACACTTGAAAATCACATGGTGAACACTATTTTAAAATAAAGAGAGATAAATTAAGACTACTTGCATCAAATTTTATACTGAATAAGAGCTTTAACTGTTACCTGAATATGACGATACGATAGTCAACGTGTTCGACGACTCTAATTCGTACGATCAATTCCTTAAGTACCCCTTGGTGCTTTTTAACTTATACTTATGTTAAAGTTTTATGTTCTCCCGATACTGTTATATACTGTATAACAGTATCCTGTATACTATACTGTATGCTATAATTATAATATATATATATTTTATATACTGTTTTGTTTTTTAATTTTTTACTTTAATTCTTGGCCATAGTTTAAACGTAAACACTTGTATACGATCCTGTATGCACTTGGCCCATATGCATTTAAATTATTGACCATAATTAAAACGTTCTTCGATTCGTCCAGTTTGAACGATTGGCAGGTTGGTTATGACCCTTCATCACATCATAACTATGCAGCTTAAAAACGGTTATTAGTAAAAAAAATTATACGGATTAATTAATAGAATCATTGAATCGAAGCTGATTGAAGCATATGTAGCCATAATTTAACCTTTCAAGGTACAAATTCGGCGTCTTATAAAATATCACAATTTAAATATGCTAATTACTAAAACTCGTTCAAGTGATACTTTTAAAAATAATTCTGTGTTCCATATTACGTGTTTTAAAAAGATAAACAAAAAATATGGCCGTGACGTTTTCAGTGCGAGTTTCTTGTCAACCGAACTCAGCTGACCTATTTTTTCCTTCAGCAGATATATGCATTATTTGTTTTCTTTGAATGGAATAACGGTTAAGGTCGCGCGTCCGGAATTTCGATGATGTTATTAGCCTGCCTGCATTAGATAAATGCCACTCTGTCTCATCTGTATGCTGTTGAGAATTATTAATCAGATTCTGACAGCGTGGGTGAAAGACACAGTGGACAAAGTCGGGACGCACGCTGTTGTTGTTTATCTGTTATAAACAGCACCTTGTTTTTGATAGACCATTTATGAATGATTGCCTTTGTTTTGTCTGTTGAACTTATGACAGCTGCATAAAGGTGCTAGAGTTAGTTGAAAAGTATCGTTTGCACAAAGATGTAATTGAAAAAAAAAACTGACATTTCGGCACTATTTCAAAAGTTCTAGTTACTTTTTAAAAATATTAGAAAGAACGAGTTTCTGAACCTACTGAAAGAACTCTGTTGTAAAGGATATAACTTTATTAACAGTTCCAAAAACTTTAGAAAATGTTATTAGTGATAAAAATTATGAATTTGTTAATATTTTTGTCAGTCATTTTGTGCTGTATTCATATTTAAATCTTACCTTAACCACTTAACAGTTTTATTTTCTTTACTATCTAATAAGATGACACCTTCTATTTTTAGTATATTTTCTCATTTTGATTTAAATGGAAATCCATTGAATACTTGATTTATTTATGTATTCGAAGTAATTTTAATATTGAATTATAATCGTTATGAATGTTTTTCTTTTGCAACTATCAAAATTCGATAAATCGATGCACGTATGGCACTCGGACAAAACAGTTAAGAGGTTAAAAGTTCTGTATTGCACTTATTTGATAAAATATATACCACAAAGAAAGTAAAACAAAACGGGGATATAAAAACTACCAAAATTGAATGAATTTACCAATAGCTTTAGATTTCTTAGACAATATACCGTTCCTAAAATATTAATTAGTGTATGAATATACCTAGTATGGTATTAATATTCTTACAAGCATGAAACTATGGTCACAATCCGAAGTAAAAGATACATTGTAAACTAGAGATTAATATTCTCAGTTTACAGAGACATGTTACATTCGCGCATGTTAACGACGTTAGTCGCAGTTGCAGTTACATGATAACAGAATTTAAACGAATCAGATACTTAATTAGGGAAAATCGCGGCCACCGATAACGTTTTAAAGCTTGTATTTATTAAGAAATATTTTTTATAACCGGTGGGTGTTGTTTCCTCAAAACATCCTCACATACTCGCTAGTATAGAGGTTCCTCACAATCCGTATAAAATTTTGACCCTGGAAAAGGTGCGAATGCATTGCATGGTTTTGGCGAGTTACAAAATATTGATTATTGGCGAGAATTTAGTATTTTTACTAAATCTGTCATGTGATCTTAGACAATTTTTTGGCGATTAATCTCTGACATGCGGTTAATTGTATCCAGAAATCGAATTTGTGTTTTAGACATGTTTTTACCAAACAACTGAAGCAAAAATTTGATACAAGACTACACTTGTAGTTAAATAATCACACAATGAATTTGATATATTTAAGTTATTGTGTCTTTGACTTAACGCGTTTATATTTTTCTGGAAGTTCAGACCAACAAACGGTCAATCCCTTGTTGGATTTGAACTCAAAATTTGTAAAATGTCTAGACGATCGATATTAACTCTTTGTATTCAGTTCCATCTATCTAACTCTCTTCGTTTTGAAATTATTCAGTTAAATTATGTTCGAACAGCTGAGCAGACAGACAGACAGACTTCCTCTGAGAAGATTTTGGTTAAAATTTGATGATAATCTATAAATTCGGTATAAAGATCATATTTCATTCTTCTTGCTGAAAGCATTTTTGGGTTATCTTTGTCACAGGCAAACGGACATTTTCCAAAAATGTGTTTCCCAAACTCGGGGGGGGGGGTGCAATGTAGAGATTCGTCAAAATCTATACGAATTTTTTGACGATTTCTATATTTTCTCTATACTAAGTATACGAGAAAGTAATAAAAAAAATAAAGGAGCTTCCAATTCGGGTAAATGGCAGGATGCGAAACTGCATGGGTAACTTCCTATCAAAACATAACAACATCTGCTGTTCTTTTCCATGCAAACTACAAACAATATTTCTTTCCCTGGCGCTTTTCCGACAACAGCAGCGTCATCTTCTTTCTGTGTTGTCTCCACACCCCAAACTGGTCATGGTTATAGGAAATCTATCGAATAAATAGCCAATCGATAAATTTTTCCTCGTGGTGGTTCTCACCCGTTTCAATTAAATGATCTGACCCACCGGCTTGGAACCGATGCCAGGTCAAACTAATTAGCCGTTTTTAGAAGTTTTATTCCCTTGTCAGTCGACTCGTTTCTCATTTAAATTCTGATTAAGGAAATATATCGTGTATTGATGCGTGTGAGTCATCCATGCCTTAAGGTCATTGGTAAGCACATCTTAGAGATTACTAGTCTTTCTAAAAAAAGTTAAAATAACATAATTATTTTTTTAGGTTATTTTATGTTGTCATAATTGAAAAATTCGTTATTTGTTTTACAGGTTTCCAAATTAATATTAAAAACTAAGCATATAAATGTATGGTTCCTAAATGCAGGTTTCTGCATTATAATTTTTACTTTGTAATAGTTCTTGGATAATTACAAATTAGGCCATCGTCTGTTCAAATGATTAAATTTAATCCATTATTAGCCATCTTTATCGATGCTTCGCCGGGCATATTGACTAATTTAATTTTTTTATTATGCAGTTTCCACGACAGTTCTATGATTTTAGGTAGCTCAAATTCTGCAGTTGTGGGCTTCGTCGATCCACGACACGTTAGACAAATAATCGCCATCTTCTCCCATTTTTTTCACTCATTTGTTTTGTTTTGTTTGCTTTAGTTGAGCAATAAAAACCTCATGTCATTTCAAGCATGCCTGCCAATTTTTACCTCTCTACCTACATTATTCCGTGAATATTGAATTTTTAAATGTTAACGGACTTTTTAATCAGCCGGTAATATATAATATAATGTAAACCTATTTTTTAGCAGTTTCGTGTGGCCGAAGAGAATATTAATTTATTTCATCCGGGAGGCATGTTATGTACAAGAAGCAATGATGAAACTGACGTCCCTTCACATCGCGATGCAAGCGCAAAAGACAGCGAAACAGAGAATTTTCGCTCAGTGATTTTATAATGATATTTTGTTAAAGATTTCTTGGACACGTGTAGTCTTAGGAAAGGAAAGCCTAGGTATCTTTAAAAGAATGTTGTAAGATGAAATATTTTTATCCTTTCACTCGGACTGTGATAACCTGCTGATTAAATCAATTTTATAGAGCTCGCGTAGGGTCAAATAAATTAAAAAGGTGGAATTGGATCAGGAAATAAGAGAGCATTTTAAAATTAAGTTAATATGTACTAAATTGAGATAAAAATTTCGAAATTAATTAAGATTTAAATTAGATTAAGATATAGCATTACGCACGCACACACACATATATATTCATGACATGCGTCAGAAGCAGAGAATACCAAAAAATATTTCGTCCAAAAGTAATTTTAGTTGATTTGATGAATAATTTTAATTTTATTTTATCATTTTTTTATTTTGTTTAATAAAACCAGTTTGATCATTCATTTATGACATGTCCAATTTACTGGTCTTGAACATTTTGTATTCAAGACCGTCATTCGAATCCAGAGAACAAAGAAGGACGTTTGAGTCTCAGTTCCACTTGTGGAATGAACCTTGAGTAGCTGCTGCATTGGGAGAATGCAATATTGCTGATTACGTCTGTGATAACAGACTAAAATATTTCAGGGCCGTAATCTTAGACCGATCTTATAATTCATTGGTCAATGTGGTGACTAAAATTATGAACTCGTTTAAGAAAATTTTCCTGTTTTTCAACTTTAGTTTCTCGACTTCGAGATTTTTTTTTCATAACACATATGCTACTTAAGGTCAAAACTCGGTCGTGTAACCAAATGTAAGGGGAGGGGAGATAAAATGTTTAGAGAAGATTAATGGTTTTTACTTTCTCTTATATGAAGTATAAAAAAAATGTTGTTTTTATCAACAATATTCGATGTCCAGATTGTGATGAATCGCTTTGTTTTCGTGTAGAGTTACTTGAAATTATATCCAATTGCAAACACGATAACTCAAAAACATAAGGACCGGATAGGTTGATTTATAGAATATAATTTTTGTATTATAATTAGTACTGGATTATGTTATACATTTTGATTTTAATCTGTCGATGAATTGTATGTCTGTCTCTTTCTACATTATAAGAATATAATATTTCAAACACGTTACAAGCTAGATAAATAAATTTTAAAATATAATTTTTGTACCAAACTTTTAGGTATTAATTTAATTTTTGAATAAATTAAATTAATATTTAAAGTTAATAAAGAAAATAAAATACGCTTAAAGAAAAAAATAGGCTACTTGTCTGTTCGTTTATATGTGAAAATATCCCACCAGGGGGCACCTTAGATATAATAAGTTTCTGGCATGGTGGTTGGTTCTTGTCACCCGATTAGGTACAGAAATAGTGTGGGGTTGACTACCCCTTATCGATGACGGATCGTATTTTCCACGAAGAGGTTGGTAGGTGATGGTCCTTCGGTTCTCAACCTTAGTTCTCGCCAATGCTGTCGCGTCTTTCCGGTCAATCAGATTTTATCCGTGTACCTCTGGGCAGGTCGAAGTAGTCAAAGTGTGTGATTATATGTGAAAATGACAGTTTAAAACAGTAATTAAGTTTAGTAAAATTTGGTATGTGTTCTTTACATCGTATTAAATTTTAATCCTAGTGTGTTCGTGGGGAAAAAATCTAACATGCATTCTTGAGTTCTGCTTACTTCTGAAATTTCAAAAAGGAAATATGTTTTTATTCTGTTTTTCTTTAATTATTTCAGCATTTAATTCTATTTGAAAGCAAATAAAAACGTGTATTTACTATAAAATAGCATTTGACCAAGAAAATGTTACCTTACTAAAAATTAAAATGGCCTAATGGAATATTTCGGCGAAAAACCCTCATTTTAATTGTCACGGTATGCTAATAAAGACTATTTTCCTTTTAATGAGTACTTAACAGCAGAAATATACGAGGTGGTCTTTAAATAATTTTCCCTGCTTGGACGCATCTACAACTGAAATTAATGAGCGGAATTAAACCATATTTAATATGCAGACTGGAACAAGCTCGGGGAAATGAATTCTACAAAAAAATATCAAAAGTCGCCGATGCAATATTGTGTAATCGTGTAAGGAATCTTCGTATGAGAGAAAAGGGCGTTAACATTAATTAATATAAGTTTTTGTATGTTCTTTTATTACTCCAATATTGATGAAATTTTGCATAAGGGATTTTTCGTGCTCTCATTATTATTGTTAACCCGTTTTCCCGCCGAAATCTCTCCATTTTTGTTGTCTCTTGTTACTATACTTTTAGGATTTGCGAACCCTCCGCATTTTTGCGCATGCACCAGGTAACCTTTATTTCTTTAAAAAAAGGGGTGAGACAAAGTTGAAGGATGGATATGTTTACATTTAGCAATAGGGT
>JAPMOR010048896.1:250925-269262 GCA_026543865.1 Argiope aurantia | reverse complement strand
GCAAGATGCCTCGGAATCAAAATAATAAAAATTGATTGTATACGTATATTTGCAAAATGCCTCGGAATCAAAATAATAAAAAAATCATTGTATACGTATATTTGCAAGATGCCTCGGAATCAAAGTAATAAAAAATTCTTTGTATACGTATGTTTGCAAGATGCCTAAGAATCAAAATTATAAAAATTCATTGTATACGTATATTTGCAAGATACCTTGGAATCAAAATAATAAAAATTTCATGTGCAAGGGTTCACGAGTTTTATTACAGTGCTTTACTTGTCAAGTCCGTTATGCGTACAAAGTTGTAAAACTGCTTAAATGTCTCATAGCAGCGTAATAAAATGTAATTATCTCTTAACCTTTCTACCCGAGTCTTAAAACCATCTGATTAAGAAATTAACGAACTGTACCAACAGGCAAGAAAGAAAACAGAAAATAAATTTACTTTTACGGAAAAGAGCTCTTCAAGGTTGCCATAAAAGGGACTATTTTTCTTTTAAGGCCTTTTTTTTTTTAATACTTTTTGTAACCCTCTCGGGATAAACTGTGCTAACGAAATTAGATCCGCTCAAGAAATTTAATTTGAGAAGTTCTGCATTCCTTCTTCCCTAAATGCCTCTTAACTAACTCAAAGCACGCCATTTTTTTTCGCAAGAACTCTTCAAAAACAAAATATATTAATTAGTTTGGAAAAGCGGATTCTTTCCATTAACAATTCAAAAGCTTAACTTTTTTTTTCTTGTAAAAAGAGAAAGAGTATGTAGTTTTGTTAACTAAACAATACTTATTCCAAACTATTCTTAAACAAACATCAAACTATTCTGTTCTAGAATTTTCTTAAGCGAAGTGATGCATGTGCATGTTATTTTAAGAAAGTGTTCGTGTATTTTCTAGTACTTATCACTTTGATTATTTCTTAAAAGCAACGGATTCTTTCTGTTTTCTGATTAACTGTGTTTCTTAGACATTTAAATGGCTAAGTAAATTAAGGAAACGGATTTTAAAAGGTTACCGTTAATTCAATGCTTAATTTTAAATAATTTTTGCTGCGCAGTCTATTTAGAAAATGGGTTGTACGCTAAAATAATATTCACATTTTAAGTTAGATTATTTTTCTGCACTATCCTTCTGTTGGATTTTCTTTTCTTTTTCTTTTTTCAGTCCAAAAGTATGTTTTTTTAATAATCTCGTGCAGAGGTAAGCTATATTTTTCCGTAAAAACACATTTTTAGAATCATTTTTATCAAAATAATGCTTACGGAGCTGCAATTCAGTATAATAATGAAATATAGGTTTTGGAACTTAAGAATTTAAAATATCTTTCTTCTTGTTTTGTCAATAGAATGTGCGTATTTTTTGTTTGCTCAAAGATACTGCTAAAAATTCCATTGCAATTTTTTAAATATTTTTCCAATATAAGAATTCTATTTTTATAAAATACTAGCCGCCTCTGTTGGCCAATTGTTCGGCTAGATTATTTACTTTTTGAGCTTTTATGATATGGAATGCATGGACTAAAAATCATGAGCTTAATACTCTCGGTTTATTGCAAATTAAAATGTGTGTACGTTATGAAATAAAAGTGGATGAAAATCCTTATATGGACTAAATGATTTGTAAAAACACGCGATTAAACGTTTTGATGGATAAGTTTGAATTCCAGCATAGCGTTTAAAAAAAATTATTACAGATAGTGTATAATATTGACTTAAAAATATATTATTAAAATTAAGGGGGAAAACTGTATAGAAATGAAATCATACCATTAAAAAATGCAATTTTTTATTTTAAGATAATACAAAGACTATTTTTGTTATGATAAATGTTTTGGAAGATATGAACATTAATTCAATTGGCAAGTCGTTTACCATTGGAATTTGTTTACCTAGCTTATTTTTGCGCTTCATTGAACTTTTTTTTTTAAGTTTGTTTCTCAATTTTTTTTTATATCTGCTTTCTTCTGACAGAATATACTTTTTGATGACAAGGCGAGACATCTTCAGAACATTTCTAATAACATTTTGCAACTCTATTAATTAATGAAGCTAAGCATTGAATTCATTACAAGCTGTAAGGTCAATAAGGAGGGTGAAATTCGTATGATAATTTGTTTACATCTGATTGCTGCCGTTCGATAATAAGTAATAAACGCGATTTCTGTGCCATGTAAATCAGAGTTATATTCGATAAACATTAAAATACAAAATAAGAAACTTTACGAATACTTTCATGCAATTATTAAACTTTATAAACATTATGTTGAGATCTCAAAATACAAATTTCACCAATTCACTTAGTATGTCAAAGAAACGCATATATATATATATATATATATATATATATATATATATATATATATATAATTGTATATTGTATATTTTACGCATAGATATTTTAAACGAGTAAATTTTTTAAAATTTATTCTTAATTCCATATACTTCATCAACAAGATAAAATTCATATGTTGAAAATGTGGCTTCAAATGCATCAATAAGTAGAAATGAGCGATATTAAAAGAAAAAATATTCCGCGCGCAATTCGTTTGGCATTTCGGAAAGCGGTCATCATGTTGGATTCTCGTAGGAAACCGGATACGGAAACAAATATCTTTTTTCCAGCTAATTCCTTGAATTGGTATATCTTCTTTTAACGGTCTCTGCTGAAAAATGAATGCATTTCTCTGTTAATATTGCTATTTTGTAATTCTCTAATTTGCTGAACGCCGAAGTTTGAGTTCATTTGTATTTTCTGAATAATGTGTCGCTGACCCTGTTAGAAATGGAAGAAGTTGGACGACTATATTTCTTTTTGTCCCGGTAATGCTATAAATGGAACACAAAATTTTATTTATCTAATGGTCTTTTTTTACTTCTTTTATTTCTCTATGCATATTTATATTATAGGTCGTGAGAAACGTTTACTAGATCATAATTAGAACGCGATTATTTTTTTTCTATTTAAAATGCAACATGAATGTTAAGCAAATTTAATCTCTCAACTGGTTTATTTTCCTCACTGTCTAATTAGAATTTTGGAATTTTTAGTTGGAATTTTTTTTTTGTCGTTTTACTTCAAATAAAAATTTAGTCCCTTGTTGAATAAAGTTCAAAATTTTATAAATATCTTGACCATAGATGTTAATTCTGAGCATCAAATTTTATCTATCTGACTTTGCTTTGTAGTTATCGTGTTAATTATATTGGGACAGGCAGACATCCTCTGGACAGATTTTGCTCAAAATTTAATAGAAATCTACAAATCTGGTATGAAGACCGTATACCAAATTTCATCCATCTAGATCAAAGCGTTTATGGGTTATCTTTGTCACAGACGACATTCTTTTCCAAAAATGCGTTTTTTGAACTCAGAGAAGTCTAAAACGTGGATATTCATTAAAATTCTGAGTTCGATTTTTTTATGATTATTGTATTGTATGCTACATATGCAAGAAAATAAAAAAGTATTCATCATAAATTAAATTATTTCCCATTTCATCTTATTACTTTCAACATTACTAGAATAAGGTTCGGAAAATACCTTCCTTCCACATATGGTTTTACAATATTGGTAATTCACCCAATCCTAACTTCTAGACCAAGCGTGACAGGGCATATATCAGCAACATTTTGTCAGCACCCATTTATACTGCCTCAGCCAAAGTCCCAAATCAATTATTGGTGACCTCCAAGAAGCAAAGGAACACGCTGTTTGTGCACCAACCAGTACCCGCCAGTCCACTTTCCCTGCTAATGGGTTGGCGATTCGCGGTTCCGATAAATAGGAAATCGATTAACTGGAGGATGCAGAGCATTCATCACCTTGGCCCCTCAAAGATGGTATTGTATGCACAAGGATGTCATTCAACATCTTGAATGACACTGGCTCGCTTGGACATCATTGATCGGGCATTGAAGTTGCAAACTGTGCGAACAAGAATGGATTGGAGAACTATTTGGCATTATAAAGCTATGGATTATTTGTCGAATGGAGACAGCCCTGAATGAGAACTATTTGAGGAAAATATTTTCGAAGAAATAGATGCTGGATTGCTGTTAATGGATTCTGTACCACAGAGCGAATCGCATGCTCCGAGCTGCATAGCTCTGAATATATGAATAATGACTTTGATGCCGGCTTATTCGCCAGGAAAATTGGCTTTCCTGACTATCGAATTATAATATGAGATGTATTTGTTTAAAATTATGTTTTGTTATTTGATAAGATTCAAGGATATGAATTTAATGGAATCATTCTACTGTGAGGACAGGCAAGATTTAATTTGTTGCGTATGCAAATTAAAAAGTCTTATTTGTTACCTTAAAATTGTATAATTCAGTTTGTTCCGTAAAATTCCTGTTATTTCATGAAGTAACTGGTCATGTTTTATCTGTTATTTCATAGAGTGTCTAAGTATTAAAAAAATGACTGGTCATACTCTATGAAGTTATCGTTGTCACATTTTAACGAAACGTATATCCTACGGAATAGAAGCGAAAGTGAAAATCCTACTTTGGAATTAATATTTATAGAAAGCTAATTTTTTTCCTTAAGTTTAGTTTAGCATTGACAAAAATCAAGTTAGTGAATAAACCAAATAATGAAACAATTTTATCATAACTGTAAAACATTGTTGTAAATTGAATTAAATTAATTTTAAAATTATTTATTAATTTTTAATTAACTTTTATTAATTTAATTATTTATTAATATTTTCTTAACCTTTGTTAATTTAATTATTTATTATTTTTTATCTTTATTAATTTAATTATTTATTATTTTTTATCTTTATTAATTTAATTATTTATTAATTTTTAATTTATCTTCATTAATTTAATTTTTATAAATTTTTAATTTATCTTTGTTAATTTAATTGTTATTATAAATTTTAACTATCTTTATTAATTTAATTTTTAATTATCTTTATTAATTTAATTTTTAATTATCTTTATTAATTTAATTTTTTATCATCTTTATTAATTTAATTTTTATTAAATCTTTGTTAATTTAATTTTTATTATGACTTTTTATTAATAATACAATTATTTGTATTTTATTATATATTTAACAATCATAATTTTCATTTTTAATTTTATTATTTATTTAAATATTAATTCATTTTTAAATAAATTAATTTTTTTAATTAAATTAAATTAAATTTTAAAAATGTATTGAAATTAGAGAAAAGAATTTTAATGTGATTAATATCATTAAAAAAAATTGAGTTTGTGTAAAAATGATTTTTATGAGATATTTTCGGACTATATAGCTGAAAACCTGCTTAATTTTTAGTTCACTTATATTTTATTTAACTTTTGGGATTTTAAAAGTTAAAAGAACCTCTTTGCTGTCTTGAAAAGTGCCGAATTTCATTAAAATTTATCTAAAACTGTAAACTGCATAAAAGACATATAAACAAACATTCTTCTATATATCTAGAAATTACTATGTGTTGATGGTATCTTGGTAATCAAAATTACATCATCTACGTTATTAATGTGTTTAGTTTTATGTGAGTTAAATTCTAAATTTTTTTAATCGGTTTCGAATGTTTTCCCCACTAGCTTTCTTTTAAAACGAATGTTTGTGACCCTCGATTTGTCGAATATATCACAAAAATGCAGCCCTAATTAATGATAGATGAAGAAATAAAATTGAAAATAGTCCTTTTGTAAATTTTCTTGAAGCGGGGATTTTATTTGCTTTATTTTTTTATATGTATTTGGTAAAAAGTTCCTGTGAAAGCTACTGCTCCCCTAAAAACGTTCTTGCCATTTATTTAATAGGATTTACATCTATTATTAAGCAAATATCAAATAAGAAAATATGTTAACAATGGTTTTATATTTAATTACTATAGGCGTTAAACAAAACAGTTTTCAACAGCTGTCAACTGTGAATGTTTGTAAAAATGGTGAAGTTTATTCGTAAAATTTAAAAAAATACTATTTCTGCCAATTATCTATATCTATACTTATAATAAAGCTCAATGTGTGTGTGTGTGTGTGTGTGTGTGTGTTGGCGCTCTACAGGCCAGATCATTCAACCTACAGCTACCAAATTTGGCACGTGTATACCTTGGAGGCCGAGAATGCGCACCTAGGGGTTATTTTTTCGAATTTTTAACTAGAATTTTATTTATTTAAAAATTAAGCGAAATTTTGACGTGTTTCTTCTATAACTTCCGAAAATATTACCGCACGAAAAAGATTTTTACATGAAGTTGAAGATCAAAAATTTCTCTTTTAAATGATACTAATGTTTTAATCATAAAATTAAATTTCTATTTTTAATGAATTTTTAAATAAATATTTTAACTATGTTTTTCAATAATTTTTTAGTAAAAAATAAAAATTAAAATTAAGCTCGTTTCGCATTCATGGGAAAAAAATTAGCTTTTTTCAAAGTGTTGCCATCACATTGATTAAAGCTCCAACTAAAAGTAAATTAAATCTTTTTGGAAATAAAATCTGCAAAAATATAATTTTCGGCACGTGTCTGTAGAAAAGGAAACATATATGAAATATTTTTTCTAAAAAATAAATTCAAGAAAAATTATTTTATGATCTTTTACACTCTTTATATTATTAATCCAATAAATCAGTTATATTTTAAGGCAAGTTTTGTTTAATATGAACAGGATATCCATTCAAATCAGGGCCACACAGCGGATTTGTAAACCTTTAGTAAATTACAGATCTGTTAAAATGGTCTAAATGGAAAATGATTATATTTTATGTAATTTTATTTAATAAATGCTCTAATAAATAACGAATTTTTGATTTTACATTAAGCTTATGCTGTGGAAATTACGAATAACAAAATGTTCTTGAAACACTAATATTTTAAATAAAAAGAGTTAATTTCCAGTCAACTAAATCAATCACTTAAACTGACTGATTTATGAAAATTTGAATATCACTATTCAATAAAAAAAAGGATAATTTTAGATTTTCCAACGATCGTTTCAAAGAAAATACGCCAAACAGCGCGCAGGTTTCTCAAGATTAATTGGACTAAGATTATGAAAATGCTGAGTTATTCTAAATTTTTAACATTCAAAACTTCATAAATAAGTCTTAGTTGATTGTGGAAAACAGAAACATTCATTCATTTATTTAAAATCTGGTGTGTCCAGAATATTTCCCAGAATATGATACCTCACTGCATTAAATTTAGACTTCATAATTTTTGAAATATATTTATAGGCCGGAACAAAATATTATTATTGATTTCATTTCAATCCTTTTGAAAGCAAAACTAAAAACTGAATTTTATGCTGAATCTGAGAAATATTTGTTGAATTATTGTTTTAGATATTACATAAATTATGAAAAATATTTTGTAGTTCACATAAGACTTAAATACCGAGCGATTCTGTTTGCAATACTCATATTCAGTAATAATAATAATAAATAAATAACAATAAAGATGATAAATAGAATAAAACGCTTGGTTTTATTTAAAAATATCTTTATATTAATTGCAATTTCATCATTTCCACTTTAAATTGAAGTTGAAGTTTTACCGGAAATGACAACAAATTAGCAAAATATATATAGTAAATTGAAAGAAACGATTTAAACAACAGTATAAGTTTGGTATGACTATCAAAATTTGAAGATAAATGTTTTGTTTGAGAATCTATTGAGAGACCAGTTACTTAAAATATTTAACTGAAAATTGTAGTGAGCGGTAATACTGGCGTACCGGCTGGTCGCCAAAGGCGGCTAGTGTATAATAAGAATAAGCACAAAAAAGGCATTAATAATGCTTTCCTTTAAAAACGAATGCATTGAAGTAAATTTTAAAAAAATTAATCCATACACATAAAATGACATTTTTTAATCTAATTTAAATCTTAATTTCCTAATTTATATCTTAATTTAACCCATATTAACTTCATTTTAAAATGTTCTCTTATTTCCTGATCCAATTTCCACTTTTAATTTAATTATTTTTAACACGCGCTCTAAAAACTGATGACTTTGGCATTTTATCACGTTCCGTGTAAAGGGACAAAAATCCCTAATGCTTACAGCATTCTTTTAAAGGTATCTAAATTTGCCTTTCCTAAATCTACACATGTCAAAGAAATCTCTATCAGAATCTCATTGTAGGAGTATTGAAGTTGAAAATATTGGTTTCTTCTGCTCTTGGGTAGCGATGTAGACTGACGTACTTCTTACCACTTATTCTTTATGCATAAATTAGGCCCCCCGTGGTGAAATAAATCAAAATTGTAGAACTTCAAAAGTTTCTGTTATTCGGTCACGCAACTGCTCAAATATATTTACATACATAACTCGTGAAACTTGAAACTTATGATTTATAAAATTAGTGTATGATTTATAAAATTATAAAAAAAAATTTATTGCAGTAGCTTCCTATAATCTATAACAATGATATCATAAATGGATGCATATAACAAATTTCGGTTTGATTTTTATTACTCAAACTTCAACCTAATTCTGTCCTTTGTATAACAGATTATTTGAAAATTAATAAAATTTTTGGAGACTATTGTTTTAAAATTTTGTTCATTGTTTCATGAATCCTGCCGTGCTTTAACATATGTAATTAATTGGTCAACGAATCTAAATAGCAAAACTGCCTCTATGTAAGATGTCATCATGAGGTACTATTAATATTTTATGTTGCTAATCTTATTAAGGAAACTTGTTTGAAATGACAGAAACTTAATCCGCACTTCAGACCTCCCAATAAAAACTACTGATGAAATCAAATATCGAGATTTATTGCCAAAGTGCAAATTTAATTATAAAGAATCTTAAAAGAACACTTCAATATGAAGAAAATATCATCAAGATTTATTGCCAAAGCTTTATTTTAATTACTGAGTACACAAAAACATCCACAATTAGCAAGCAACAAAAAAAATATATCCGACATGCATCACATTGTTGACATCATCTATCATTGTATCAACTTCACCCTACACATCTAATACATAGTTCCATCATTTCATAACAACCTTCTATAATTTACAACACTGCAAGTAATCATTTTGGATCAAATACCTGCTGCTAGTCGCAGTTATGATCCAGACCTAAGGGAAGGTCGTAGCACTTGCAACCACGGATTCCGCCACTGACTACCCCCTATAATTAACTGTCTCTGAGGCCCCTGTTGGGGTGCTAGTGATAATACAGCACGATATGACATGGCTGAAAGCTTGGCCTTTATGGATGGATTGGGGGCATCACAGGGCCTCTTTCTCTGGAATATGCCATGGCACGTTTTGCCCTGGGGTCTCCAAATGTTCTCTAGGGTTATCGATTTCTGTACCATTTGGAATCGTGCTGGATCGCATGACCTTTTGCAGCCATTCCATTGGATAGGGATGTTTTTAAGTTTTGTAGATTTATATGTAGTTGAGATTCTGAAGAATCGTGGTATCGATGGTTAACATTAATTAATGGCACTATAGCTTTTTTTTTAAATTTATAATCCTTACACCAAGTTCTGTTCCTTTTAGTCTCGCTTCAAGGCATAGGAGTGGTGAACTGAAACAAATGCTTTTTTTAGGCAACGGATAAATAGGCAACGGGTTTATTGAAATGCTATTATTTTAAATATTCTAGACAAAATCTTCTTTTTTTACAATTAATTGTGCAATAAAAGAAAAGAATAAAGTTTGAAAAAAGTTTTAAAAGTACTTTCGCTTGTGCACTTAACAATTAAAAATTTTCTGTTTGTGAATATTCCATAATTTTTAATTTATTACTCTTCATTGCGGATTCTTGAAACAATTTTTTCTGAATTTTATTTTTCTGCGGTTTTTCTGAATAAGTGGTTCTTTTAGAAATCAAAACATAATTAGATTAATCTATTAACTGATAATTAAGTTAATAATTATGTATTAAATAAAAAAAAATTCCGTGAATTTAAAAACACTACAAATTTATGGATTTATCTTTGAAGAATGTTTAAAATATTATAGATTTTACACGCCTTTAATTTCATTTTTCTTGTGAAATTAATAATTTATAGCGAAGATATATTTAAATCCTTATTTTTTTTCTACTTTCAAATGCGCTCTACAAATCTAAATTTGCGTACAAGCTTTCTTCAGTATTTGAATATTTCCACTGCTTCATTGTAAGCTTAGAATATTTTAGTTAAATTTTGATTCTGTATGCAAAGCACCATCTGGTCATAAATATGAAAAAGAATTCATCTTCATATTTCATAAAATATGTAACAATTAATTTTTAAAAAAAATTATTAGTGTAATCATAGTAGAAAATAATTTTCTTATTTTATACAGAAATCGGTATAAAATCCCAAAAGTCTAAGATAGTGAAGGTATTATTATACACTGATATAAATTACAGTGATTATCTAAAAAAACAATTTATAATTTAATTTTAAAAATTATTATTAAATGTAATATTATAAATTATAAAAATTAAACAAATATTAAACTGGATAAAAATTCTAATTCACTTAGAGTATTTTTATCAGTCCCTTACGCTTTTGTAATTTTGTTTTGAGAATCATTTTTTTAAGACTTTACATTTTGGTACACTAATAAAAATATGGTAGAAAAAAAACTTTTTAATCATTACCTCTGAAAAGCAGTGTATTTATAATTATTTAAAGGTAATAACTTTAACTTTTGTTCAAAATTGATTTTTCTTGAAGAAACCTGTGCTTCATAAAAGTTCATTAATTTGACTTTTCTACAAAGATTATAACAATTTTGTTTTCATTGCTTTATAAGAATGAAATGTATTTTTCAGTTCCTCAAATAACTTTACTCTGCGAATAACCTTTGCTATTAACACTGAATCCTCTACTGAATTGTGATTCCAACAGTTTTTAATTAAACGCCGAAATAATATTCGAATTGAAAAATTTTTATGCATCTAAGTCAGATCGGCAATATTTTAATTGCAATTTAATATCTCTATTGCAGTAAAATTCTCTATGAAATATCAAAAACATCCTTACGGGATGCCACAAAATACATCAAAAATTTATGATTCATAACTTTTATCTTCTACATAATTTTATATTTTATTTTAAGCATGCATAATTGACAAATATTTCTTAAACTTGCCGATGACATATCAAAACGAATAGCTGTTCTAAACGAACTCAATAAAATGTGGGGAAATGTGGCTATAAAAAAGATGGTTGCAATTTCGGTTCCGACGACGACCGACTGTCTCTTCTTTCACTGCAACTGCTTCGAAAATGATGGCCAGATCCACTTATAATATGAAAAAATAAAAGAGAAAAATGATACCCGATCTAATGTATTCCGTTGCCCGCAGTTTCGCACTCTATCATTCAGAAGACAATTTACCCAGAATCATGTGGAAAAATATTCCGTATCGACCGTTTTTCATAAATGGTATATGGCTTATTTATTTATTTTTTCACATCTTCTCTACCCAGGTATATAACGGAAGATTCCCTAGCTGTACGATAAGGCACGTGCTTTTTTGCCAACTTGGCGATGATAATGAGCAAGAAGGACATAAAAACTCGCCATCTGCTGTAGGTAATGCTTTTTTGATGCCAGATTCATATTCAGGAACTGGACGCCTGTATACTTCCCCTTATCTCCTCTCCCCTTCCCCTGACATACCATTCCATGCTCATTCGAATTACATTTTTGCATTGTTTTGGTTCTGAGGCTATTTTTTACGTTTGCTTTTTTGTGGATTGTATTTCAAATTGACATTAACATTGTTTTTGAGCTGTGAAATATCGTTTGGTGTTTTTTTTTTAGAGTTTTCGAATCAATATTTTTTTTATAGTTTTTTTTCTTCCTTTGAATCATTAGTATTACTCAGAAAAAGGGAAATTATAAATGTGTTACGTCGAATTTTTTTCGTAAGCTGATTCAAATTAAACAAGATATTGTTAAAATATTTTTACAAATAATAAAATTGAAGATGAAATTGTAGTGGAAATTCTGTATCATAATTTGATGTTAGAATATACTGAAGGAAGATCATACCAAAAAAAAATCAACACAAAAAAGCAAATCTCATTTTTTCCCCCTTTGATCGTGGCAGTAAAGTAGCGTATATACATCTTTTAAGGAACTAACGTAAAACAGTGTGTAAATGAAAAGACATAAAATTGAATAGTTAATACATAGTTCAGATTGTAATTATTTATTTAATAAAACTAATTAGGCTTTATTTAAAAGTTATAAAATTTTCAGAAGTAGTATAAAAATATTATCTAAAGGAATTGAAAATTATAATTAAATTTTAAAAGTAAAAATTTACCATAAAAATAAGAAAATCTTAAATTTTATTACTTATTTAGAGATAAATTCTACATTTCTTATACGATACTTATATTTCATACGATTTACACACATGTAGATAGATGTGTAATTAAAAAGAAATATCTGACATCATCGTCTCACGTACTGATTATCTGAGTTTTAAATGCTATATTAGCTATCGCCTTAAGGTCAATGAATGTCTTTTTTTCTATTATTTAGATAAATAACATAAAGTTTTTCAGTAGAGTCCTTTGTGCTTTTAAATGAGAATGGAATAACTTTTTCACATTTTTCTACATCACCGATTAACTTAGGAATAAATAATTTGTTTTCTACTAGTTTATCAAATGTGAATAATTCTGAAATCATATAACTGTTAACACGATTCAAATCTTCTTCAGTTATTGATATCAGTTATTCTCATTGTTTTTGATATTGGTGTATTGAAGTTTTGTCTGTGGTACTTTTGAGGCCTTAAGTAATGCACGTCGTGGAGCCTCTCTTTCAATAATTGGCCTATTTAGTTTTGCATATCTTAAAGTTTTTAAGTTTATCTACATGTTAATGATTCTATTTGATATTCTTTTTATTTTAGTAAATTAATGAAAACATATCTATATTTTAAAAATATTTATGTAAATATAAAGAATAAAATTCTTGTAAAATTAACCATTATTATTAGTTTATAATATCCCTATTTTCAAATATAAGCATTTGAAATTCATGTGGCAATTCTAAGAAAGTCTGATTTTTTAAAATAATTTGTGACATTTCCATTTGAAAATTTCGTCATTGTCCGTATACATATGTGTTTGTTCGGACAAAAGCAACAACCCGTTTTGAAAGCTTTCAGCAAAAATAGATATTTAAATCTTAAACACCAATAATTTGGTATTCTGTTTTAAAAAAGTCTTTATAGTCCACACTTTCTCAGAATCGTATGACCTGCCGGTTTATGTAGTAATTATTTAATTAATCGTAATTACTACCATCGCAAGTAGCGATCTATATAGAATTTAAGTTGAACCTCACTGTATTCAGTTTATTAGTTTAAAAATCATACAATTTTTTCGTAATTTAAAACCGTGTTCTAGTGTGACTTTTTTCTCTCCCTAAAAAATTTGCCCCCTCCCTTTCTGTCCCTAAAAAATTCGCCATCGACACTCTTCTTTGAATCTTAAATAAGAAATCGTTTTGCAGTAAAAATATTTGAACAATTTAGCAAAGTGTTGTATATAAATATAAAACAATTTATATAAAGCAAAAATAATTGTATATAAATATAATAATAATTTAAAAGCATCTTTCGCAAAGAAAATGTAATCATCGATCCAAGTGTTCATTGAACAAATAATTAATTCATAATATGCATAGGACAAATATTCATAATAATTATATTATAAATATTTTACAATAATATAATAATAATAATTATATAATATGAATATAAATCATAATAATTATATTATGATTAATATTCATAGAACAAATACTCAAAATGCATACAATTTCTTAGACCCTTAAAATATCTTCTTCGCCATTCAATAAATTCAACAATTCTCGCATCCAAATAAGGAATTTGTTTTTATATTTTCAAATGCTGAAAAATAATTCGATGCCCTAATATAATTTTCAAAATCTGATTTTTCTAAATTTCTCATACGAAGAATATTTTAATAATAATTTAAATAGTTAAAGATTTATATGTTATTAACCGAGAAAAAAAGTTTATTTATGCAGTATATCATGAAACGCAATAAATTTTGAAAGTTCTACCTATAATTCAAGGGATAAGTGACATGCTAGAGTGCTCTACTTTCTTTCCAAAAATATACTGGTTATGAGAATTTTTTTTAGAAAGATGGGAAGATAATGTGGTTTCTTAGCCTTGAACAGAAAAAAATATTATGAATTTAGTTCTATGTTGTTAAGAGATTTTAGATAAATTATTTTCTAAAAAAATGTTTATTTTCTTATCCATTTTTTCTATATACAAATGCCTTGTTATTGAAAAAAAAACTTGTTTTTATTTATAAAATACTTGTCAAATAACATTTAAAAATAATATTTAAATGTTATTTTTATCTGTGATGAAGACGTTTTCTAAGTATAGTGTAAGTATAGTAATCGTCAAAAAATTTGAATTCGAGATTGTGACGAATCTCCATATTTCTTTCCTCCCTAAATTCGAAAAACACATTTTTGGAATTATGTCTGTCTGTCTATTTCCGGATATATTAATTTAAAAATGCTTTGGGCTAGACAAATTTTAATCACTCTGCAGATTGCTTCGCAAAAAAAAAGGAATAAAAGTCTTTTATTTGAAATGTTTAGTACGATATCGTTTACTAGAGCGCATGATTAGACGAAATACATGGGGGGGGGGACTGATGATCAAAACCTTATAGTTTGCATAAAAATGCTTTGATTTTTTTTCTTTTTCAAAAAAAAATTACTCTGATCTCTGTAATTATTTTTAAATAAAGTACTTTTAAATGTGGAAATGTAATACAACTTATTAAAGATGTAAAATGTAAGAAAATGGAGTTCGTGATAATATTGATCGGTAGATGGATAATTCGCAGAGACATTTTTTTCTTTGAAATGGTATAGAAGGTCATACATAATAGTAATTTTAACATATTGGCACATTACTTAAATAATTTGTTGAACCCCAGGTCTTCTTCTTTTTTAATTAAAATGTGATTTAATTAATGTAAATTAATCATGTATTATGACTTTTTTAATCTAATATCGAAGATTTGATAAGTGGAAATCCCAGTGTACTATGCAGTCTGCGTATTTATTATTTGAATCAAGTGATACATACGTGATTCACGTTGATTCGATCAAGTATATGAATTTATTACACAAGTACAAACTGTAATAAACATTCATTGAAATAAATTTGTTTTAATAATAAATTTTGTTAAATTGTTCCATTTTAAGAAACTGTGAAATAGAATGACTCAATCTATGAAATTCTATCTAATATAGTTTATTTTGCATTTTTCAGTCGTTTAAAAGGTAAAATTATGGTTTAAACATTTATCTTGACAGATAATAAAATTTAAAATTTTCGATTTATTGCTATAGTGTGCCTCTATTTTTGCTGTAATTCTAACGCTAAAACTAAAAAATTTAATTTAGAATCCTATACTTTTATTACTTATAAGCATTTCATTCAGATAGTGTTATGAATTCTGATATCGTTACGCGTTTTCCTTGTACAGTTAGTCTCAAAGTAAGGGAGAGAGTTTTAGGGTTATTGTAATAGGTGCTCCATACTTTCTTAGTGAGCTAAACGGCCATTTAGTGTTATTGGTGACATAAGCGAAAGCTCTAGAAAATACAAGAATTATGGCGATATCACTATTAGGACTCAAGTTCCGGAGATTCATCTATGGCTTAACAGAAAAGCCATATAAAGGGACGAAGGCTAAAGTGAAAAAGTCTAGTGGATTCTTCTTTCAGATCGTTGAAAACGTACTCCCTAGTTTTCGCAGACTATTTCTTTTTTAACAATTTGCTGATAATATGAATTGCTGATATCTACGAGTGTAAGTATACTCTCCAGTTTTATTTTGATACGAATTGCAGATGAACTTCATAATTTGTAGTGTGAAACGAAAATATCAGAGCAAAGCAAATATGATTCACACTTCACATAGAATAAATGTACAAACGAATGATGTTCATATGTTGATCAATATATTGATAATAATATGATTAGTGCCACCATTTTTTTGCCTGTCAAAATTTACGTTGACTAGCAACTAAAAATTTGTCTCAAACAATTTCTATTTCGTTAATTAACTGAAGAATTACTTAATGTTCTAATTTATGAAATGGCTTTCAATCTATCTCCTGCTTCAAAATCAAATCTTTCAAATCAATCATTGGGTAAATATTTAATATTACTAACTACAAGTACTAAAGGTACGCGATCATAAATTACGAAGTCGTATTTTAACTGACATTGATTAAAACATCAAACAATAACTCAGGCAAATTTAATTCGTAAAAGCTATTTACCACGATTCGTATTGAAAGAATTTCTCCTGAAATCTGAGACTTGTGCCTCCCCGTTTTGCATAAAAATCTGCGAGAATAATCGTAATTTATGAAATGCAGTGTGTACCTCGGCTCCGCGTCATTAAGTTAAAGCAAAGTAAACAGAACGATCCATGAAAACAAAGACAAATCATTTAAATTCTTGCTGGAGCGTTTCGCAGTCGAATTGGCAGGATTAAAGCAGGCGAGACGTGCATTAGAAATTGCTCGGAAGAGCGATTACTTTGAAATATTGCATTTAAAATTCAGTTAAGGCTAGAACAGTGGAAGACTATTTAATGAATGCGTTTGACATATATGAATGGCGATCTGCCAAAAGCGTTTTGATTTCGTGGCTGTAAGATGTAGGGGTGGCCGGAATCGATTAAATCGGGGCTTTAACGTCAAGGGGAGAGTCGTCCGTCGACTTTTCCAGACTGGGATATTGTGCATTTATAATTTGATTGCAGAGAGAAGGTGTGATGGGCCGGTTCTTGACCTGCGTGTTTTTAAGATTATAGCGTTAGCAGTGAAATAAAATCAAGAAAAACCTATAGAAGTTCATCCCCTTGACTTTCTGGTGTACTAATACTATATGGCATGTTTCATGCTAATTTTTCCGGTTTATTGATAATTTCGCCTAAAATTTGAAAAAATGCAATTTTGGTGTTCAGAACCATGTACTTAAATCCATTTATATAACTTGACACATTTGTCATACTCACATGTACACAGTCAGCCCTACAGGTAGTCAATTCTGTATGAATTTAATGTTAACTTTGTGACAGATCTACTATTGAGCTGATAAAACCGATATATATAATATCACTCTCTAAAGTATACCAGCGTCAAATTTGATCATTTTAGGTTAGATTGCCTATCCTATAAAGCGCCAACAGATTTATCCATTCTCTTTTATTATTAGATAATAAGTAGAGATAGTTCGGAGTTTTACTTTTCTGCTCTCTAAAGCATATCTGCGCCAAATTTGATCATTCTACGTTAGATTTTCTATTTTGTAGAGCATCAACAATTACACACATTCTCTTTTATTATTAGATAATGAGATAGTTCGGAGTTTTACTTTCCCGCTTTCTAAAGTATACCAGCGCCAAATTTGATCATTCTAGGTTAGATTGCCTATCCTATAAAGCGCCAACAGATATACCCATTCTCTTTTATTATTAGATATTAAATAGATATAATTACGTAGTTATATTTTGGAGAGCGGGAAAGAAAATGTGCTTCAAATTTATTAATTCTACGTTAAATTGTCTATCCTGCAGCGTTCCTACAATCACGCATATTCTTTTTTTTTTAGATAATGAGTAGGGTAGGTTTTAAATAATAGTTTCCCAGGAAAAAGGTAGGATAAAATAATAATAAATAATAAAATTTTATTAATGGGAAAAATTTGGATAAAGTTTTAAATTTTTTAAGTTTTGCTTTCAAAATCGATGCTGAACTTTATAATTGCATTAATTCCAAGAAAGCGACTAAGACAAGAGTATTAATTACGTAAGCATATCGAATAAGAGCTGGGTTTCCGAGGAAACTTTCGAGAGCCGTTATTACAAAATGCACTCCAATCGCTTCTGGATGAAATTCCGGGGACTTTTTCTTCTTCCCAGTGTAAGCACAATGCTGCCCGAGCCACTGCCATTCTTTCAGCTTCTGAAGCAACTTTGAAGGATGACGGTTCACAATGGCCCACACATCTGTTGTTGGAACACAATATCGCTTTGTTATGTAACATGATGGTGCTGGAGGAATATCAGAATTTTCCCATCAGTTCCATCTGTCTTTCTCTATTCAGCAGGCATTTCATAAGGAGCTTTGTGACAAATACAGATTTCGTTTTCCTCGCCTTCGTTCCTATATTTCAGCTTGGAGGAGTAGGTCCGATGCTGGTGGAGGTAAATGGAAAGAAATGCTTTGTGTGGTCTCGTGGAGGCGATGGTGGCAGACGGAAAACGTGTTGAGGGAATTCATTTGGAATATGTTAGTATT